>RXPK01004209.1:0-81579 GCA_004143645.1 Protaetia brevitarsis
GTAAATGGTTCATTAAAGTTCAATGATGTTCTATTATTTACTTATATTTGAAATTTGGCACAGTATCTGTTCGATTGGAACTATAAATGTAAAATACCTAATACCAAAATATCACTTCCGGTTGACCGGAAATGGATGTCAACTTTCTATTTTAAATAGAATGATATAATTTTTATTCATTTTTGGATCTACAACTATAAATACGTCAGTTTTCATTAGCTATTCTATAGCTACATGTTGCGTTTTTGAGTTATTTAATGTTTTTTTTTTTTTTAGTCATAATCATTGCATCATTGAGAAATTAATATCTCGGTTAATACTGCAAGTAGAGACTCCAAATTTGCTATGTTATGAATGTAGATATAACTCTAAGAAAACGGTAGCACACTTTACATTCTAACATAACAGGGTTGCAAAACTGAGGAACAAAGTGACATATTTTCAAATGCAAGAAAACTCATTTTTTTTTAAATTAGAACACCCTGTATTTAATTCGGAATTAGGAAGTAAATATCATCCCCTATCGCTTTATATGAGCATTCCCTATACCTATCTTTAATAGATTTTGAGATATGAGCGACTTTTTTTTAAACAGACTGAGTATTTTTTTTTTTTAAATAGAACACCCTGTATTTTAATTCGGAATTAAGAAGTAAATATCATCCCCTATCACTTTAATCAGCATTCCCTATACCTATCTTTAATAGATTTTGAGATATGAGCGACTTTTTGTTAAACAGACTAAGTAGCCCTATCTGTGCGTGCTTGTAGCTGGCTCTGAATGGGATTAATGTCAAATTCATTGACTAACCAAAAGTGTTTATGTATATCATTGTAATTACACTTTCGTACAACGCAATATTAATAGAAATGACTATTGGAACAGACATTCTTGTATGGTTATTGAAAAATAATACATGAATTTGACGTGAATCCATTTCAGAGTCAGCTACAAACATTTAAAGATAAGGCTACTTGGTCTGTTCAGCAAAAAGTCGCTTATATCTCAAAATCTATTAAAGATAGATATAAGGAATGCTGATATAAAGTGATAGGGGGTGATATTTACTTCCTAATTCCGAATTAAAATACAGGGTGTTCTATTTTAAAAAAATGAGTTTTCTGCATTTGAAAATATGTCACTTTATTCCTCAGTTTTGAACACCCTGTACGTTAGAATGTAAAGTGTGCTTACCGTTTCTCAGAGTAATATCTATATTCATAACATAGCAAATTTGGAGTCTCTACTTGTAGTATGAATCGAGATATTAATTTCTCAATGATGCAATGATTATGACTAAAAAAAAAAGAAAAACTTAAATAACTCAAAAACGGCAACATGTAGCTATAGGAATAGCTAATGAAAACTGACGTATTTATAGTTGTAGAATCCAAAAAATGAATAAAAAATTATATCATTCTATTTAAAATAACAAAGTTGACTTCCATTTCCGGTCAACCAGAAGCGATATTTTGGTTAAGGTATTTTGCATTTATAGTTCCAATCGAACAGATACTGGTGCGAAAATCTCAAGAAAACATCATAAACTTTTAATGAACCAGTTACGTGGAATACCCAGTATAAGTTCACATTAATAAAGTTTCTAAATGAACTTAGTGACAATCGAAACTACTTTTATAAAATGTAGCACGGAAAATATTATCTGTTGGCAAACATGGACCATTCTGAACCACTTTACGTTTACATTTTTTAACACTTTTACAACGTATTGACTAAAATGCTTAACATTTCCTTTTTTTGCGAATACGTGCGAATAGTGTTGGAATTTTTAATATTAACATTTTAGATTGCAGACCGGTAAGAATAAAGAGTCATGAGCTTTTACGAAGGTTAGAAGATTCCAATCCGTCCTTCCCTGGTATAACGGAAGGTTCGAACATTCTTTTTCAACAAATATAAACCGTGTGTAAGTGGTTTGATGTTAGCAAACGCGACACAGATTTTTTATTACCTAATTTCGCATTTTACTCCATAATTTTAATGGCTGATTAGTGAAGAATAATAAATTTACAAATGTCGGTAATTTTGATCAGCTGGATTCTAATTTTATCCCACTGTGCGGCGGAAGATGGAAGCTCACACCGATTAGTGAATGCATTTCAATTTTTTACTCAAGAAATTAGTCGAAACAAATAATAAATACCAAATTTTGTATGATGTATCCCATAATTTTATTTAAATGGCGGTGGGGGCTCATTTATACGTATATACATTGGTTTTTCACATAAAATAGTTCGGTTAGAAGTTTTTCGACATAACAAAATTCCTCAGTTTTAAAAAATTGGTATTTGCAACAATTTGGAACTTACTTTCTTTCTAAAGTATTTTCACCTTTTTTGCACTTTCAGGAAGGAGTCGGATGAACTTTGTTATTTTAAAACTGAACGCGCTATATATTATTACATTTTTGAAGTCACCATAAAATTCTATGACGATTACTATTAAGATTTCCTATACTTATCTTTAACGGTTTTTAAGATTTTCGTTAAAATTTTAACATTTGCATTGTTGTATGTATCTAATTGATTAGCTCTGACTTGGTTTAAGTCTCATCTCAAACATTGTTTTACCAAAGTGTATAAAAAAATCCGTTGGCATTATACAGGGTGTTTAAGCATTAGTGACATATCAGAGAATTTTGAAAATTGCAAAACTTATTTTGTTTTTAAATAGAACACCCACAAAATATACCTATTTTATATTTTTGAATGCAGAATTAAATTCTACACCGATTTGCTGTAACATTCCCTACACCCATCTTCAGTAGTTTTCTTTTAAATTACTCGTTTTGTTTACAACCGTTTTCAAATAGTCGAATAGTTTATATCTGGTGGACCATGACTTAGACATTACAATTAAATTATGGCTGTCAATAGATAGCATTTGAGTGTTAAATATCTAGCGTACAGATTAGTTCATATTATTCTGTTATCTGTGAATCAACTAACGGAAGATATTGAAAGAGTTTATTTCAATCTGGATGTTTTAAATTTGTTGTATATTCACGGAGAATGCCGAAGAGTTGCGGAAAAAAAAACGTATCGGGAATTCAATGAAACATACCGCCATTTGCCACCAATAGACGCAAAGAAATTCAGAAGATTTGAAACATTTTTTATAACAAATGATAGTGTTAGATCCAGAAAAAAAAAAAAACTATAGTAATCTTGTTTCTGGAAATGAGGAAAATCAAATTACATGCTGGTATCTGTTAGATGGTGCGCCCACTCTACACTGCAAGTGCATCGGGTCGACTCGATTAACTGAGTACTTTGATGATGAGATGGATCAGTTTGAAGAATAAGACCCAGTCGAACTGCGAAGAAGTGAGGCATTAAAACTTCGGATAATAAAATGCTTGGAGGTAAACGGAGGTCATATTGACATATTGGGCATTTCTTTTTGATTCTCTATTTCATTGTTCAATTTTACGCTGCTTTTAAATTTTAGGTATGTAAGTATGTATATAAATATTCATATTAAAAACTTACTTTTAAAAAAATACTCTATTATAACACAAACTTTAACATACTTGCCTGGTAAGCACAGAAGATCGTACTACGTTTTGATGTAAAAATTCTTGTTATCTTGTTGCTGCTACCGGTTATGCTGCTTTCATTCATTTAAAACTAAGCTAGTAAGAGAAATTATTTCAAAATATTCTGAATTTCATGAGATATATTAGCGGTGAATAAATTCCATTAATTAATTTGAATTATCTGCAATACTTTGACATTTTCAGTGAACATAAAATAAATTTAAAGTATCCAGATTAAAATAAACTCCTTCAATATTTTTCGTTATTTGATTGATAAGTTCCATACTTTTAAATCATATTTATGTAGAATTGGGAGAGTTAATGGTTCACATTGTAAATATGGTGGGGTAGATGCAATTTGGCATGTTTTATTTGAACGTACACTCTCTGATGAGTGGCGGTCCGTTATGTATGTTAGGACATTAGCTGAGGGGTTAATTGGCTCGGATGTCACACAGATATTAGAGATAACGAGTCGATCCAATGGTGGGAATTTTTAAGTAATGCTGCTAAAGAATTAAATAAATTACGGCATGATATTTAGATAGTTAGTAGGGAAGCATGTATGTACATATCTATAAATTAATATTTCATACTCTTTTGTGGTTTGAATTAGCGTCAAATTATAGCTATTAACATAGTTGCGATGTATAAATAAATATTAAAAATATAAATCTTTAATTTTATTACTATTGGATAGAATAATTAGGATTCAGTTATTGTTAAATATTAGAATAGGTTGTTTTATTTGCTGTTTAGATCACTATCGTCCATCCTTTTGCTGTTTCAAGCAACGAAGCAGCTGGCCGAAGACGGCATGGCTATCGGAATTGAGGATACGTGGAAGGTTGTCTCTACCAAACGCAGAAGAACAACAATAATTTGCTGGCTATCAGTAACAAGGTCTGAGACTACTTTCCACGGTTTTCCCTTACACTTCAATTGACATGGAATGCATGTAGTACCTAGAATAGGTAGCCTAAGGTAATACCTTTAGATGGAGTCCGTGATTTTAGGATGAATTGTAATTATTTAGCTTTTCATAAATAAAGTGTTTATTTTCGATCCTTGTAATATATGTAATAAAACATAATGTTGTACTACACCATTTTTTCGCCTTGTTACTTCGTTTGTTTTAAAATTTATGACATTATCGATATTTTTTGTAAATGGCAATTTGTTATTATTAATTGTAGTACTTTTTGTTCGGATTTCAACAATATAAAATTTTCGATTGTAAATTTTATGTATTGGAATAAACACAAACTAAATTGATTAACTACAAAAAAAAAACACTATAATCAAGAACTCTAATCACCAGAATGAACACAGAAATAACAGCGATTAGATATTAAAAGTGACGGTGGTGTATCGTCTACCAATACTGAAAATTTTTTGAACACTTTCATGCCCAATTCTCTGTTCAGTATCAATTACTGGGTTAATTTTTATACATTTTTCTGAAAATTTAAAAAGTTTTAAATATTTGAACTTTAAAGGATTTTTTTTATTTTTTTTTCTAGCCTAACATAATTGAATATTTTATGCAGATGAAATCGCAACAAAAAGTACTACGGATAAAGATGACAGCATTTGTTTTGATGAAAATTTATTCTTAGCCGATACTGTAAAATATGTTTTTTCTTTCTTGAGATAGCGGCTTTTTTGCACAATTTAATGAAAAATATACTAATTAAACCATTTTTTTAACGTTTCGACATTTTTTTTTATTGTCTTCTTCAGAAAATGTCTTTTACATTCTACAATTCAATTTTTTAAAATATTTAATGACAGTTTAAATTTTATAGATGAGTCTATACTTACAAACATTTAACAAAACGTTAAAAAAATGGTTTAATTAGTAAATTTTTCAATAAATTGTGCAAAAAAGCCACTATCTCAAGAAAGAAAAAAACATAAAAGCATTTGTTATCATTAAAAAATATATTTATGACGCCATAACTTTAAAAACAAATAAAATTAAGTAACGAGATGAAAATACTGAAGTGTAACGTCATGTAATTAAAATCGGTAGATCTCTACAAGGTTTTCTTCTCAAAAAATTAATATCTACAACGTTAACGAATTTATCCATTACTACTTTTTTACGTTGTAGGGTGTCTTTAAAAAAAAACAAAGAAGTTTTCAGCACTCTAGTCTCGTTTCAGTTTAGATATCCTTTTTTTAAACGCCACTAGCAGACATCTTTTTAATTAGAATATAAGCTGATAGACGAGTGATTATAATTATCTTTACTTACACATATTATCTTTGCTATCGGAAAAAATAGAATAGAATTGTTTTACTAACTGATTGAGAGCACAAACATTACTTACTTTTAGCACTTTTTCCATTTGTAGTTCGTATTGTTACATTACAGCTTTGCCACTACACGCAATTCGCTGCATATCGCTATAAGCCGCAGATTTATATTCGCACGTAAGCAACAACGAAGCTCGGAAAGTGGGTCGTGGAATGAAACCAGGTACGTTTCGAATTAAATTCGTTTTATTGCGGAATGCACACAGAATGAAACAAACTTTTATATAGAAATATATTTGAGCAAATCATTTTCAGTGTACGATCTTTATTAAACGTGAAATAAGGTGAGAGAATGGAGTTTATGGCTTGTATGATTGTGTCAAGACAGGGTCGGGTCGGTTTATTGCAGGTCATTTTTAAGTTTTAACGAAGCAGATTTTGCCGCTCTTTCAAGTCAAGATATATTGTTTCGCATTGAACTTCGAACTCTTTTTAGGTTAGTCTACAGCAATTATTATCGTGCTTGAAATTGTAAAAGTCAATCGAAATTAGTACCTTGGAAGACGTTTTCTTTTTATTATTTGAACCGTTTTTGTTTGAAGGTAACATAATAATAATGTCATAGTTCACAGTAGTGAATTAAAAGGGGAGCAAAGTCTGTCTTAACAACGACACATAATAACAAAGAATAAAATAACTGACAATTACATCGTATTTACAAGTTCTTAAATACATAAAACATAAGTGAGTTTTATAAAATATGTACATTAGAACCACTTTGTCCGTTCTCTATTTTTTATACAACTTTCATTTTCCTCCTTCCCAATGCTTCTTTGCTATTTAAACAGAAACTAACTTGAGTATTATTGTTCATCGAACGAAAGTCACTATATTTTATTTATTTTACAAATTTCACTATATACACTTCTGTTTTGTTCTGCGGCACGATGCATACGTAATCGCCGATCGTGAATTTTGCTAATTTAAGGCGCTGGTGAGATCAGTATCGAAGATTAGCGGCCCAAAAGTTACAAAATCGTGGAAATTCGGTCTTCTTGTAGTCCATCCTCTTGTCGAGATGTGCGTAAATATCTGAAAACAAAAAACAAAACGCTTTTTAGCCCAAATATGTAATATAGTAAACTGAAGTTTTAAGTTGAATTTGCGATGACAATTGCGTCATCTCAAACAAGTTTGTTTGCTTCGCCAAAATCTTATTCGCATCTCATTTCAAGGTATTGATTCAACAGCTACTGGTGTTGATTAAATCAGTATACCAACGATTAAATTCAATATTGCTAAAATTAGCTAATTCTAGCAAATAAAATGCACCATAACCTCAAAGAAAAATGACAGTTTTTTTTTATTTTATTATAACTTAAAACTAAATAAAATGTTCGTTTAAATTTTAATTTGAGAGTATGGGTGTTTGGATATAATTTGAACTTTCAGTAAGAAGAAAAACATGTTTTAAGCTAATTATTAAAACGCCTTACCCCCCGCTGTACTCATATAAGTACAGATGATTTCCGAAGCCTAGATTTATTATTGACTAGTTGAACTTCTGGTTGGTGTCACAGTAAGTATTAGTCATCTGTAACACTACTATTAACAATCAACTAGCGAAAATAGTATTCGGCGAAAATTCAATGTTTGCTGTTTGTTGTAGCAACGTCAACTGTGCAAAAAAAACTGAATAACATGTTCTCAGTTACTGTTGTTAAAACATTAGAGAAGATATGCATTCCCTTTCTTTTACCAAATATTTTTTTGTATTCAAATGTTACACCTATACTGCAGGCGCCATTCAAACTCCAAAACAGTACTAACAAACTACGAGTTAGACACGTCGTTATATGCATAAAGCGAACGCTTCTGTTCGTAGTTGGTGTGGCTTCTGCGGTATACAACGGTTGAATACACTGGGCACAACTGTTAACTGAAATAGAATATTTTTATTTAGATCACTATTTGAAATGGATGACATTTTTGGTGAGATAAGCACTTGTGTGTTTTATGACAAAATTAATATTTTGCCAGAAGCAGCTGATTTTGCACCATCTTGTTCTAACGAGCTTGATAGAGTAATAATACCTCTAGCTCCCGATTTTTTGACGGATGAAAAAGACATCGGTGACGACAATTTAGAAAGTGGTTTGGTGCCTACGAACGTTGCTGGTATATTAGAGATTTTTGGAAATAATAATATTGCATCTTCAGAAAAAGAAGAGGAACGAAGAGATTCTGACTCAGATTGGAATGAGGCTTTGTAAAGGTTGGGTAAAGAACGATCCATTTTACAATAATTGGCAACACTTTGATAGTGGTGTAACCACGAAGCTTGCAAACGTAGTTGAAGAGCTGGAGGATCTAACTCCAGTCGGAGTTTTCGAAAAGTTATTCAATGATACTATTTTTGCGCATATTGTTGAACAAGGAATTTTATATGCCAGACAGAAAAATGACCACACGTTTTCTATAACAATGGACAAAATGAAAAATTTCATAAGTATATTGTTTCTTAGCGGATACCATCAGTTGCTTAGGGAACGTCTTTTCTGGTGCTTAGATGAATACTTGCACGTCGAAATAGTGTCAGACTACATAACATGGAATAAATATTTAGAAATCAATTTATTTTTATATAAATGACAATACAAAGATAGATGATAATCGCCTATACAAAGTATAGTCTCTAACAGATATACTGGGCAAAAACTTCTAACAATTTCACAGAAATTTATCTATAGATGAAGCCATGGTGAAATATTTTGGTCACGATCCTACCAAATTATTAGAGGAAAATCATGTCGACTTGGTTACAAAAATTGGGTACTGAACAATTCTGATGGATATTGTTATTCATTTGAAACTTAGTCAGGGAAATCAGAAATCGACAGCAAACAGCCAATGGGTACAAGAGTAGTACTCAATTTGTTGAAATGCGTTTTTGATATTACATTTTAATTGTCAAAAAAACTAATTTAAGATTAAATAAGGTAGCCATGAAATTTTGAACGGTCAATTACTTCAAATTACCGCTGCTTTAGTAATGGAAAAATATCGTATACCAACGAAGAGAATATGTTATGCATTTTCTATTCATCTAAGCAAAATACAACAGTAGTGAGTACAAGGTATTTAGAATTGTAACCTGAGCGACGACAACCATACTATACCATTTTTCCAGATCTTGATAGAAAGTTAGTCGAATATGGATCGTTTACCAAGCCGCGTAATCTTTATGGTAAGCGAAATTTGGAAGAAAATCAAGAGGAAATTTTCAAATTAAAGATTAAAATTTTCTATCCTCGAGTATGGAGTAATTTTTTTTTTTTTGTAGGTGGAAATCCTTTATGGACATCGCCAGCTTGGCTCAAACGCTGCGCGATAGTGTGGGACTCCCAGTCGGGGTGTGCAAGACTGGTATACCCACTAAAACCACTTCGGCAAAGTAGGTTCAGATCCCCCTGGGACCGCATCTGCATTACTTCGGGGAGATCACATCTAAAGTTGTTCGGGCTGTTTAGCTGTACTACATGTCTTCGACACTGTTTGGGCCCGGGATCTCTCTTGCCATTAGGTCAATTGCTCTCCATTTGACCTCACTCTCCAGCATCTTAGCGACCATGTTTTCTGGATTTACATCTTCTGTTATTTGGCTTGCTTTGGATCTTTGCAGGCTCTATTTTGGGCATTCGAAGACAGTGTGCTCCACCGTGTCTGTACCTCCACAGCTCTCGCAAGTATCCGAGTCCGACAGATGAAAACGTCAGGTATGACTGGAAACACCCGTGCCCACTCAAGACTTGAGTAAGGTAATAGTTTAAATCTCCATGTTTCCTTTCAAGCCATGGTCTTAAATCTTTTATCAGCCTCTTGGTCTAAGACGCAGTCCCATCGGCCCTCTCCCATAGTTCTTGCCACTTCTCCACAGTGTTCCTCGACGCAGTCGCCTTGCTAATACCCCTCTCCATCCCCGTTCTTGTACCACTATGTGGGGTGGGGTTCTCGCCAGCACCAGCAGCGCCTCCGTGGAGACCGTCCTGTAGTAATATAGCGGCTTTCCTTTGGACACTGGAGTTTTTGTCTGTAGGAGCTTTTCTCCAGGGCATTGCCCCATATCGGGGCCGCATACAACACGATGTTTTGCGCAACTGCGGCGTATTTGCGTCGATTTTCCTCATTCGGGCCATAAGTCCTTGGCAATAGCTGGCGAATGTTACTTAGGAATTTGGTCGTTTTTTCAGCGGTTTTCCATATGTGGTGTCTCATTTTCATATTCCTGTCAGAGTTAGTTCCTAAGTACTTAAGGGATGGTTTACTTTGGACTAGATTATCGCCTACCCAGATGTTAACTGTCTTAGTTTTCCTTCCACCAATAAGGAGCACAACCTCTGTTTTGTGGGGCGCATGTTTCAAGCCTTTCTTGTCCAGCCATTCCATTATGTTATGTAGCGCATGGTTAGCGGCCAGTTCCAACATCTCCGCATTTCTGGCAGTCACAACTACACCCACATCGTCAGCGTAGCCGATCAGTGAGACACCCTCTGGCATTGGGATTCGCAAAATGTCATCGTAAAAGATGTTCCATAAGGTAGGTCCCAACACTGATCCCTGCGGGACTCCACACGTAACCTCCAATTCCTCTTCCTCTCCGACTTCGATTATCCTTCCTTGGAAGTAACTGGCTAGCATGTTGTATAGGTAGGGGGCTATATCCCTCCTCCTTAGCTCGGCGAGTACCCCACACCAGGACGCTGAATTAAACGCATTCTGAACATCGATGGTTATCAGAGCACATAGTTTCCTGAGACTGTAGGATCCTTGGTATATCCTGTCTACAATCCCTTTCACCCTAGCTAATGCCGTGATCGTTGATTTACCCTCCCTAAAGCCAAATTTAATTCTAACGGTACTTATCTTACTGATGTTGATGGATTATTATTTACTTAAGAATAACACAAAATATATATTAGCTTTGCATAAACAAAGCACTTTTAGCACTTTGCCAAATTTGAACCTACCGTCTATATTCAATAATAAACATGATCCCAATGGTGAGGATCGAAAATGAAACAGCCTGTATATATATTTTATTATTTTATGTTACACTGACACATACCAATATCACTATGATCCATGGTTGAAACAAAATACGACTATTACTACTAATACAAAACTGACTGATACTATGTTCAAATAACTTCTATTTATTTTGCACTTTATTGCGTTGTATCCCGTAGCGTAATTATAATATTTTCTTGTAAGAACTTTTTTCTATTTTTGAATGTTTGTTTCATAATACTTTGGGGGGTGAGAGAAGGCTCACTTGGCAGTCTATAGAGACAGAGGTAGAGAACCCCCTGATCGCCAGCTACGTCACTCTTAACTATTATCGATTGTTTCATATTCGATTTAAGTACTGCCCTAGTTATATATAGATACCCTTCTTAAACGCTATCGAAGAATTCAATATATGGCAAGTAATAAACGTTAACAATAAATAAATGGAACTAGGTGTATATAGGGCGCACGTACATATATGCACACACGGTTTCTAAATTTAAAACAAAGACAATACACGGAAACCGACCCTGGAGACGAGACGAGCCGAAAATCGTTAAACAGTATCAATATTTGAAGAGGAAATATTGATTTGTCATGAAAACGATATCGAAATTAATAAAATATGCACGCGAATGAATTGAAAACATTCCCGTTGTAGTCCGGGTTTATTTAGTACAAAGTAATCTAAATTAATGTGTACTGATTCTAGTCAGTGTGCGATATCGACACTTTTAGTACCTAATGGAAAGTAAACATCGTTCAGAATCTCGAATTGAAATTGTTTTGTTCTCTCGTTTCTGCCTTGTTCCCGATCTTCGTCTACTGGGTCGCTATCGCCGCCAACGTTCCTGCCGCTGCCAAAGCCAGCGCAGCCGAGGTACCGCTGCGTGTATTATCTTTGTAATTGTGTCTACTTGACATTAACAACGTTGCGAAATTGCTAATGAATGTTTGGAGAAACAAAGATACATACGTATATACATAATATACGGTGTATATTTATTTTATGCGTATAATTCCGCCGGAATTAGCTGAATATTAACCCCTTTTGAATCGATACGGCTTAATATTTAATTTGAAACCGGCGCTCGCTTCTCTTCTCCGTAACACATCCGTCTCGCTCGCATTTCATTCTGTAGGCGTAAATTTCTCGTTTTCTAATATTTTAACTCGGTTCAAAGTCGGGATAATTGGATGTAAACAGCATTAATAATTAATTACTGATTATGTTCTTTGCGTGGCAGTTAACTTCCCACGTGTCTGTATATGAAAATATGTACTCATCTACAAAAGCATAGATGAGTAATAAACAGACGTGCGGTCTATCCGTCTGTTGTGGTTTAAAGCGAAGTAGAATAATGCTCCTCCCCCTGAAAACATCCAAAAAGATAAAAGAATGTAAATTATGTTCAAATGTCAACTTTAATTAACTAAAATGTTAGAATTGATGTATACAGGGTTATTATTGTATAGTACGAAATAAAAGAAGGGGTGAAAGATATGCATGAGTAATGCCTAAATACAAAAAATTGCGGTTCTAAGTACACGTAGTACCGAGAAAATGATTTTTCTTTATTCGAGTCCGGCCCTGACTCATTTAGCATACCGGTGAACCAACGATCGTCGCTACACTTTGATCGTTGCGATTTACATTTAGTGGGCACTTGCTATTCGCAGTGGATGCGTGCGTTTGCTATGGCAGCGTATAGATTTGAAACACGCTACATAAAGTTAACAATCATACATTAGTTTTATTGCAAACATAATAAGTTTATTTTTAAAACAAATTTAACCTTTAAAATGTACTACTATTTTACGTGATATACGAGTTCATGGCAAAAGCACATCATAAAAAAATCACCTGAATGTTCCTTTGCATTCTGGTGTTTCCGTCGTATCTCAGTTTAAATCTTGTGTAAATAACTTCTGCTTTGAATGAATTCACTATGCCTAGCATTTAATTTTTTCCATGTTTACTTACAGATGGTTGAAATTCGTTTCCTATCAGATTTATGTGTATACATATGGTAAACACAGATGTGGGCCGTCTTTAACTACATTTTGGGCCCTAAAATTTGGAAAACTACAACATGCACATAGAATCCCAATTTTTGGTATTTAGCCATTACTCATGTATATCTTTCACCCCTTTTTTATTTCGTACTATACAATAATAACCCTGTATATATATGTGAGCGGAAGGTGATATAATAGCACGATCTAAGAGATTTATTGTGTCCCCTATTCCTGCTGTTTTATAGCTGGACTTTAAATTATATTCCTTTCAGAAAATGTAGGATATGAGAAAGCCTCAGGTCAGGTGAATCTGCCTCTTCGATTTCACATGCTCCCAGGTCATTGATTATATATAATATAGATATACCAACAGCCACTTTATCAAAATAGTCAATTAAAGTGCCACTAGATGTTGCTTATATCTACATATTCAAATTAAATTTTTCGTCAGATTTATTTTAGCATTTATGAAACCTAACTACATAGGCGTACTCTAGCGGAGAGTGGCACATTCATTGAATTTACAACTTGTATATCTACGGAACAAAAAGCAAAGGTGGTTTTTTGCGTGTCTAAATCTGGATACGTAAAAGGTAATAAACAGGTGTTAAAAATGTGATATATGCCGGTAAACATATCGAGTATAAATTGTGTTTCAACTAATAATTTTAAATCAAAATACATATATACTGTTACATCTATTTGGAATTTTCAAATTTCCCTCGTTAAATGAGATTTCGCGCAGTCGCAAATGTGTTGCGTGATGTTCGCGGTTTTTCGAGAGGAGAGGGTGGACGTTAAGAATATGTCGGTACATACGATGTAACAGCTCTTTCGAATAAACCCAAGAAAATATTACTACAGTGTTTTTCTTACGATAACAACTATAACATATACCTTAACCTTATTTTTTATTCTGGTACATAAATTAAAATAAAACCATACTAATGGCTTACTAAATACTTTATAATAATATTTGAAAAGGAGTACCGACCGGAACTTCGTTGAAGAATAAACTAAGCTATATGGGTAATACGGTCTTTAAAATAAAACTGCTAAATAGCCTCAATATTTCGTCATATATTTATGACTTCCTCAGGAGGACATCTACAATATTATAAAGAATATGAACCAATAGTAATAAAATATTTAAAATAATACTTACAAAGTTCAAATATAATAATCAAATTAAACGTATTTTAAATTTAGAATTTTTAAAAGTCAAATAACACTTTTGTAAACAAGGTAATGTTACTATGTATTTTTTAAAATGTTGCAGTAAATATGATTGAGTTGATTAGTGTCTGTTTTGAAATTAATAGAATTTTGATTACTGTTAATATGAACCATTTCGGTTATTTCTAGAAATGGTTCATATTTATAATAAATATTGAGGCTATTTAGCAGTTTTATTTTAAAGACCGTATTACCCATATAGCTTAGTTTACTTTATAATATATACAGCGTGAGTGCAAATAAAGATCATTTATGCTGGAGCTTTTATTAGTAGTTTTAGGAGAAAAAGTTGTGAATAACAGTTGAAGTACTAGTTATTTTACATAACTTTTATAAATAAATATAATATAATAAATATATAATAAAATAATACAAAAGAAAAAAAAAAAACAGTGCTCGGTAGAACGTGCGTATCGTATGTGAAATTTGTTTGTCTTTGAATTTAGTAGATCTTTCTTCTTACAAATTGCCTCTAAATGTCTAGAAGCTAAAATAACCCTCATCAAATCTGCCTAAAATTTAATTGTATACGAGGGAAGGTCAAAAATATGAAACTACGCTAAGAATAAAGTATCTCATTTTTTGGGTTTAGAAGATTCTTTTATTAGAAAAATTTGTTTCAAATTTAACGCTATGTCCAGTTATGAAGATTCGTTTAATTTGAGTAAAAACAAAAAAAAAAATTAATCGTTTTTTTCGGAATTCCTATATACAAAATTGATCCTGATCATACAGCTGTCATATCCTATTCTGAGAGGATATCATATGCGTATATATCAAAATTAGTTAGTTTCGAAAATGTTATAGCTTTGAAAAGTAAAACTTCAAAATAATATGTCTTGCTTTCAAATGAAACAAAATAATAATATCTAATTAAAATTATAAAGAGCTTACTTCATAAATAACAGACCCTTAGATCTTAGATCGAGTGAGGAGAAAAGACATTCACCCCTCTCCTTACTTCGAACAAATAGAAAAAAATTTTTTTTTACATATACCTAGGTTATCACAACATGCGGAATATCGTCACCTAGGAAAAAGTGGGAGTTATGAAAACACATGTTCTTGGTTCAATAAGTTATTATGTCTTAAAATCTACACAGACTTTTTTAAGAGGAAAAATTTTGTGGTTGTTTCATACTTTTTCAGAGAAAACCGGAGTGAGAACTTAATAATGCTATGTAAATAAACGTTCACTAATACTATTTATTCAAACTTACAAAAAAAAATAAAAATTAAAGTATTTCAATATTGGTCGAAAATCGAACGTGACCATAGACTTATATACTGATTTTCACCTTACGATCTATTTTATATTGTAGATAGATAGAGCTATTTGCTTTACACTGGTAAGCATGGTAGCGTGATAACAATATAATAATAATAACAATTGCGGCATGAATGTATCGATAGTTTTTTCTGCATTTTCTTACAATTATCAAGTTTTACAATTTAAATATTTCATATAAGGCGCGGGCAATGTATATGCGTGGTAAACAGCACCATCTGTTATTTAGAAGTGTAACACTGTTCAAGCTATTGAGTTAACATAGGTTGAGATCTTAGATATCCCACTTATATTTTGGACCAGGAAACAGTGGTGGCCTATAACGGCGTGGTTCAAAAGCTCAAATCTAAGCGTTGCCATTGCCTCTTATGGACGTGGTTTATCTATATTGTATATAATCAATGTCTCAGGTGCAACGCCCTTGAGCTGCACAGAGCTACGCAATTAGAGAGAAGATGGATGGGTGTTTCATTCTGCTCTCCATAAAATCTACATTCAGATCCTTCGTTAATCTAAACTTACTCAGTTGCCCTTTCAGTTTACAATGGCCTTAAAGTTTCCTATATATATGCTAATATTGTTCTTACTCAGGTTGATGCATCCTGTGGTTCTCTTCTGGTTATAGGTTCTCAGCAGAGTTTTAATTTGCTTTATTCCCTGGCAATTTTCCCAATAATTAGATTTTCTCTGCTTCATTTCGCTTTTCAATTTCTTCAGTATTGTGCTGACTTATTCCACTTCCATTCCTGTGTGACTTTATTCCCTCTGCCCAGCTCGTCTAATTTCCCTAGGCGTTCCCAAACCATCTTGGAACTGATTTCATTCGGGCTAAGCGGCTTGATGGCGACTTGACTATCAGACATGATGATAATCTCCTGCTTTCGGTAATTCTTGTCAATACTGAACTGGACGCATCTTTCAATAGCGTGTATTTCCGCCTGTAAGATGCGTGGATATTTCTCCAAGCTTTCGAAGTACTTGGTTCTAGGGCTATACATTCTCTCTGCCAGTTTGGAGCTATTAGTATACCAATTTTAAGATGGTGTTTTGATTGTACTCGCTCTTGTTGTTAAGCTTTGTGATGAATTCTAGCAACAAAGCTGATATTTTTCCCTCCAGAAGATTACTTCGATCAACCAGCCAGATACCTGTACAGATTATGTAGCCTGGTATAATTTAATAGACAAAAGCAATGAGAGACTAAATGCAAAAGGCCAAGGGGGCTGCACTGTTTCCCCCATGTCAGACGGTTCCCACAACAAGAAAGAAACAAAGAAAAAAGTATTCATCGGCCCATTTTATTTGGTACTAGATTTATGAAAGTCGGAATTTAAGTAATTTGCGGCGTTTTTTGTATGACACCCTGTAGAGTCCATCTTACTTTACAAGAAGTAGCCAATTTGCAGCAAGAGCCAGAAATTATCTGTCAGCATAGGTTGTTTTCGTCAGGCTACGTGCACGAACAATCCATATTTTCTACGAGCAGGTGTAAACTCTGTAAATGTGAGGGTTACCTCAGTTCTGAATGCACGTGGACATGTACCCCGCAATGTGTGTGTGTTTTATTGTACGCTGTACGGATTGTAGCGGTAATTACCGATCCGTTCAAACGAAAGAAACTCTCCGGCCTGATAGCCTGAAAATGAGAGAACGTTAATTAGCAATATAGATCGTGACTATAAATAAAGTAGTTGTAATCCCGTCGACGTCGGTCTTTTAATTATGGAGCACCCTTTGGGCAACGAGGGCGGCCATTAGTGAGGACCCGAGGCGATGGTACGCATTCACTTCGCCTCCCTGCCTCCCACCCTCCATCTCTTCCCCTCTTTACTCCGCTCCTCTGGTCACTTGGCTCTTCGTTCAGTATAACAACACAAACGCACATGGACGCACGCAGGCACCCATACAAGTACAACGGTGCCCACTCACTTATTCATTACGAGACCCAATTACCTACGCCTTTATGTGCCCTCTTTGTGAATATACATTGCTGCGCAACAACGCACCTACAGCGATGGTGTTCATTGCGGCCGTCTTTCTCTTTTCCTATAAAACGCGTATACGTAGACAAATATGCAGCTTTAGGCGGCGGCGGGCAGGCGAAGCGTTAAGCTTGGGAAGACGAAGGATCGCCGACAAAACAACTCCTCCTAACTGCTTCCAGCGTCCAGAGGGTCGCTTTCGGCCGGATTCATCGTTTCCACTAATCACCGAAAGCTCATGAGCGGAACACCTTAGAGAAATTAATATTACAGAAAGAGTTAATTGTTCGGTATACGTGTTACAATGCTTTTTTGCGACCAGTACATCTCTTTGTTCGGGTTCAAAGTGACGTAGTAATTTATTATTGCCTTTATCCGCGGGGCTTCCTATTTTGCAAAAGAAAACGATTTCAGCTAGCAATGAGAAGATCAAATGGTGCATTCTTTAATTTAGTTAGTACTATCATTAAAACTCTAGGATGAAAAGGACTTAGGAAAATTGCAGTGAGAAAGAAACGGTGATTACACACTAAACTGGTGCTCCAAGTTTGTTATTCACACGTTGCAGCGATACTGTGTACAACTAGGTCAAATAATAGTTGGAGTGATCCGAGTGCTGCAAACAGAGATAAAGAATCTGAAAGTTCAAAGAAAGTGAAATATACAGGGTGAGTTTTTTATCTTGAGACAACGGAATATCTCTAAAACACTGCATCAAATCAAAAAAACATTTATAAGTTTCAGATTGGTGGTGGAACTAGTAATAATATATAAATAAGTGTTCTTTCCAATCATTTATTTTTAAATTCTCTGTCTACCAGTTTCGGCTTAAGCCATCTTCTAAACAACACTACGTCTTAAAATGCAACATCCCCCCCCCCCCCAATCTTTAAATAATGTAGCTTCTAGTTCCTTTTAAGAGGTACTGTTGTCCAGAAAATGGCTTAAGCCGAAACCGGTAGACAGAGAATTTAAAAATAAATGATTGGAAAGAACACTTATTTATATATTATTATTAAAAAAAGATTTGTTGTATCGATCCCACACCTCACCCCCCCCCCCCCAGAGTGGGAGGGGGGACAACTTTGAAATCTTGAACCCCCATTTTGCATTGCAGATTCGGATTCTACGCCATCAAGTATGTAGTTCTTGTTTAAAACTTTTTTTTCGATTCGTAACAGATTGCGCTGTAATCGCAAGAAAACATGATTGTAAACGTCTAGAAAAAATACACAAAAAAGAGACGCAAGCAAACATGATACTCGCCTCGAGTACTCGCTTTGCTGTGAGTACCCGGGCATTCGGCAATCGAAGAAAACGAAAAAATGAGTTCACAGGGAAGAGATCATCAATAGCCTAGAACCTGTTCTGGGAGTGTCCAAAAACTCAGCACCAGAGGAGGTAAGAAGTTGGGGTAAAAGAAACACACAAAGAACACAGGGATACAACAATTAAGACATTGTCAAAGAAGAAGGTTGAAGAACTACTGCAGCTTAGTAGGAATCAACTACGCGTTGTAACAGATCTCCTTACAGGGCACTGAAAGGACACCTAGAGAAAATTGTAGTCAACACTAGAGTTTACCAACTGCAGACTGTGCAATGGGATGGCAAAGAACGCTCACTATATTCTGTGTGGTATTATATAGAGGATTTCTTTGATCAACCAGTCAAAGACATGTACAGATTAGTGCACGATACTAAGATGCTGGAATGAGTGATATAATTTAATAGGTAAAAGGAATGGAAGATCAAATACAAAAAGCCAAGAGCCTGCATTGTTTCCGGAGCCTTCAAGTCCGACGATTCCCACAAAAACAAAATACTTTTTCTTCCTCTTGTAAATTCCATTAACACGCTACATACTAACGAATACGACTATAATAAACAATACTGGATGCAGTCTTACCTGAAGAGGTCCGTCCTAATATTAACCAAAATCAAAGTGAATTGTATGAAAGCTTCCTTAAAAGACATGGCACATTAAGGACAAATGCTACATATAATCAACTCTTACTAAGGAATTGAATTTCCAGACAGACCTGTATACATTTACTTTTGCAAAGAAAGTTCTCCAGAGCAGTCAATTAAGGCACACCGTAATTTACGAACTCTAAAAAGTTGCACAATAAAGAAACCACTTCTCTTTATTTGCGGAAAATTAATTTACGAAAATCTTTTAAATAGAAAGTGGTCTGGAATATTAGAGCAACTTGAGAGATATTGAAACTTTTTATTGATATAATCCCGAGGAACCCATGTGAGGATGTCAGTCGCCCTCATTGCCCATTAGTGAGATTGAACCCTCTTTTGCCTCGTTCCCTCACTTCCGGTTTTCCCCACCGCACTCCCAGCGAAAGAAATTGTTTCCTGTAAGCTGGGAAATGAATTAGTGTATTATGCGCATACATTATTGATTACTTTTCTTGTTAATGTCCCTCTGAAAATACTGATACGTTATTGGATTTATAATTCTCATGTATTGGTTTAATTAAACATAAAATTAATTGACCCATTTTTAGTAATATAAAACAAATGACACAAGATATAGAGTTAGGTAGACTGTCTACATGAAACACATAAATCCTTGTGTGCAAAATTCCCTCCCTTACATATGTACGTACGTAATTCCTCACCTATCATGATAATAATAAATTGTCATATACCATTTGCAACAGAAGCGTATTACATCAAAGTCAAGAAGTTAATTTCCTATCCGTCTTGCGCAAGTTATTATTTTCTGGACGCCGTGGTCATTTTCCGCGAAAATTGATTGATGATATATGGACAAAACAGTGACATTCAGAATTAAGAGTTATTACAGAGATCGATAGTCACCGGAGGGTGGATTTCGCTAGCAATATTAAGTTTACAGAGATGCGAATGGCTTACCACACATTCATCAGGTTTTCCATTAGTGTGTAAAATACTCCAGAACAAATTCTGTCTTTTATCATTATTATATTAATTATAATTATTCCAATGGTAAAATAAAACTCACCCTGATTACGTAATCCACAGATTCAGTTCTACTCGTTAGTTAAAAGCCATGAAATATATTCAATATATGATCGTCAATTCATAACATGTATTGTATTTCAATTTTCAAATTTAATATAGCCTGAAATACAATATTCTATTTATTTTATATGATTACTTTATCTTTCGAATCCAAATAGAAATAATTATATTTTCATTATCTTATTTCATCCTAGGGACCTCTTTGACTTCTAATTTGAATATTGTGACCAGTGACCTTTCATCCGCTAGGTGGCGTGAGACACTTGTAGATGCTCTAGCCTGTCAAGTCACCTTTCCAGCTGCTTGCTAACAAATCGATAGCATCCAATTGAGGACTTCAACGTCTCCTTCTCGGATCGTTTGATTTTGTATAAAATATTAATTTGATATATCATTGTAGTCACAGGAATCAGGCAGAAAAGATTTAAAGAACATAAGCATTTTCCTTCTTTAAAAAACTTAACATTCCTGTTTTTATTTCATAAGAGACTTTTAAATCACAGGTACGTACACTTCTCGCAGGAAAAATCAGGACACCAGCAATCGAGAATTTTAAAATGTCTTGGCTGTAAATGCAGCTTTAAACATAAATATAAATGTATAGAGAGAAAAGAGTTTATACATTGAATAAACACATTGGAGTTTCTTTCAGTGGCGGCGTTTCTTTAGAAATACCGAATACGGAAATACTCATGCAGAAAAAAAAATAACAAAAAGGCCTCTTTAAAAGACGGCTTCATTTAGAAATATAGTATATGTATTTAACATATTCTGTAGAGATAATTCTTTTTTTAAGAAAACATATGGTGATGGGGTTTTTTAAATTATGTTACTTATTAGCGCTGCTTTGATATTAGAAACTTTGTTCGATTTATGTTGGCAAGTATAACTTTAGCAATAGACCATATATCAACCAGCCAACCAAAGTGCGATTTTCATAGATTTATTGATTACACAATTATTGATGTATTATTATTATTGTTGGTTAATATTCTTAAATATTGCATTACTATAAAGCTTTTTGTATTAAGAAATTGCCAAAAATAGTTTTAAGGTTATTTATAAAATTCTTAAAGCAATTAAGTTCGCGAAGAAATTATTTATTTTTATATTTTAAGAAATATATTTTAGCTATGGTCTGTGTTATCCAGTGTCGTTCTATTTTCTTGAAATATGGCCAACACTTGATCTGTTTACAAACTGACTTTATGTAGCACAGGTTTATTAACAATTATTTACAATATTATTGCATTTATATACACAACAAACTTCGTAAGAAAGCATATTGATCTTCAATCTCAGTTAGTGCTAAAATGTTTGTTTTTGAATTTGATTCATTTAATACTATCTCATGTCTACTGCCTGGAGCTGTGCTACAGACCAAAAGTATTAACGATAAGCGATAACTAAGATATATTTCTTGAAAATACAATAAACGGAGAGTTAATAAAAAAAAATAATTTCTTTGGGAACTTAATTGTTTTAAATCTTAAAACTGTTTTCGGAATTTTTTTTAGTAGATAGAAGAAAACTTTAAAGTATACAATATTAACGCTGAAAGCAATAATACTTTAAGAATACTAAACAATAATAATAAGTAATTTCATCAATAATAGTATATATCTAAAATATATAATATAAATCTAATCAATAAATCTGTGAAAATCACATTGTCCCAAAAGTCGGGAGGCTGATTGACATATTGTCTATTGCTAAAGTAATTAACTAATATCAAAGTAGTACTAACAAGTAATATAATTTTAAAATCCATAACCGTATGTTTTCTTAAAAAAGACTTATCTCTGCATAACATCAAACAAGTTAAATACATAAGTATACTATATTCTAAATTCTATTCAAGAGGCCTTTTTGTTTGTTATGTTTTTTTTGCATGAATATTTCCGTATTCGGTATTTCTAAAGGAAACCCCGCCGTCAAAATTCTAATGTGTTTATTTTATATATAAACCTTTTTACCTCTATACATTTACATTTCTATTTCATTTTTAATTTATGTGTTTGATCGCAATAACACACGCACAAAAAAGTGATTTATGGCTTTGACAAGCGAATATATCTTCTGAAAGCTGCATTTACACCCAAGAAACTTTAAAATTGTCGAATGCTGGTGTCCCGATTTTTCCTGCGAGAAGTGTACATGAGATTATTTACAATTCCAAACAATTTTATTTCAATTAAAATTATTCAAACTTGTCTGAAAATTTCATAAATCCGGTCATTTTAAATGTAAAATATCGTAGGGTAGATTTTGCTAATTCGATACTAGTAGAGTCATCTATTATTATGCAATGATTAAATTAACTGTTTACAGAAATCGATAATTTCGATGCAAAGATTTATTGATAAATTTGGAAATTCCTATAATAAACCATACCAGACTCAATTTTATGTCAACGTAATTCTGAGTAACAAACAAAAACTCCTAACAAATACAGAAAGATGGCGATTCTTGTAAACTTAACCCCAAAATAGAAATGATCGCAAACAACATATAACATTTTCTTTAACTGTTAAAATGCAAAACTAATTAACAAATTTCTTTTGAGATGTGTGAAACACCTGAGTACATAGGAACGACCTGGATACAGGTGCAGATTCAGGAAAAACTATGTGCCAAATCGGATGTCTTGGAGCTCCAATAAGCGGCTCAGTACTCTTCTCAGGAAATTTTCGTAGGGAAATCGTAAAGGTCATTTAGGTAAAAATGAATTAAATATTAATTAGAAGCTCCAGTTTAAACTTTCTAACAGTTACCTAGTTTCAATTGTTTATCGACGATCAGTCAACCAGCTCAAATTCAGAGACTATAACCGCCATTAAGAGACCATTATTTACTCCAGACGGAAGGGAATACAGAATATATTTCAAAATATAACACTTACACAAGACAGATAAATTTGCCGGAATGATTTATATAAACACAAAGTAAACCTACACTGTTGAAAAATTTAACACTTTTTTGACTAATTTAATAGTCAGGAGAGGTCCACACTCTTTTCGTGTTATTTTGTCGAGAACTATAGAAGTTTAATATGACGAGCAAAGATGGTCAAGTATTGTCTATTGCTAAGGGGTTATTTTGTCCAACTCACACGTGGAATTATAAAATACTTCTAGTCACATTTTATTTAATCTAGACTAGACAAATTTACTAGCTGTTTAACTAAATGAATGCGATCTATCTATTGGGTGTTTTAACACCATTTTCTAAACACAACGTCTTTTTAATATGGCAACTCCTATTTCTTAGTGCTATAATATTCTCTCTTTAGGACGTTTTCCTCATTATAAATATGCAAAACCACTCATTCACAAGTTTTGGGTTCAACTAAACGTACCAATTAAAATGATTTTTGAGAACCATTATAAAATTAAGTGAATGTTATGCTATTTGATTCAAGTATAAACTAATTGCGTAACAGATGTTCCCAATACATCTTTAAGATGTTGACATTTTTTATGCCCACTGGAATTAACGTTTAATAACACGAGGTTACACTTTGCAAGTCAGTCACATTTGGTGGTTTGTTTGGATATGTTCTATATTTCTATCCGAGGGAAAAATTCTGATTGGTTGACGCTTCTGAATGTCTAGAAAAATAGTCAATCCTCATATCTGAACAAAGAATTCACACGAATTCTAGTAATTTTCTTTTCCTATTAAATACGCGTAGTCAACTCGTCTGGCAAAGTTTGGAAAAATCAACACTAAAATATTTGACTAGCGCAAAATTAACGCCAACACCGTAATATTTTCAACAGTGTAGATTTACAGTAAAATAGAGCTAGTAGTTTTTTTTTTAAATCTTATAAATAGCATTTTGATCTAGTACGGCTGTCCACCCCATTGAAGTTGTATTCTGAATCCTCAGTTCTCCATTTTTTATGTTCCTTGCCGTTCGCTTCGCTAATGTAATTTTGTTTCTTCTTTTATTTTGTGCCCTCTGTTTCTTACCACTTTTTCCATTTTTTGATTGCTGTAATCAAGTTTCCTTTTGTCTTTGCTAAGACTACAATATCATCTACATATGCTGTTATTTGGTTTTCCTGGTTATATATCTTGCTGTTCGTCAGGACCTCACTTCCTCTTATAGATGTGTATAAAATGATTAAATAATTTTGCGGATAGTGGGATAGACGATTCATATATAAATTATGATCATCACACTAGAGCTTCCAATATTATAGCTAGAATTTTGGATGCGACTACATAAATTTTGATTACCAGACGCTATACGACACCTCACATGTTTCTTATCCACTGGACGAACATCTGCGGAGCTTAGTTCGACCACGATTCCGTGATGATTAAAGATGAAAACTAGGCTGCCCCGTAGAAGTATTACCTTTTTTATAACGGTGATAAAAAAATCTAATTTTACCAGTAGCACCCATTACGGAACTATATTTACGTCCACGTCTCAATTTGTCCTGTCATCCAGCGGGAATGAGGACAACACGCCAATATTGATCTCTGTCGCGTGTGTGTGTGTGTCCCGGTGCGGCCGTGTCTGTGTGCATGTGTGCGTGTGTGCATGTGCGGGTCCTTTCTTCTATTCCGTTTTCTTATTTACGATCATGACATGGGAAAATATTACAAGTTGGGTCGTAAATCGCTCCGACTACTTGTTCCGCCAATTTTTGTAAAAGGGAAACGATCGGATTAAAGGAACCGGTCAACTTAAGAACTTTGGAGAAACCGATTTTCTGAAGTTGATACCGTCAATTAAAGATATATTGAATACAAACAGCTTTAGTATTAACGTTTTTTCTTTTTTAAACATAAAATCTTCTTAGATAAAATCTTTGGGCTAAACCTAAAACATCATCATGTTGCATATGGATTCGAATCCACACAATTATTATACAATTTCGCTAGCGTACAGTAATTTTAGGTCAAGAGCTTAATTAAATGATATGCTTACGAAACATGTCGTAAATAAGATCTTAATTATTATAATATAATAGATAATGCAGATTGAAATAGAAACTCAAAATCAATTTGCGCTTTTACTTCTATCTTAAATAAATAGGTGTGGAGTCGTTTTAGGATAATTTTCGAATTTTTATAAATTAAGATCGGTGATAACTTTACCATTGCAGATAAAGTATTATATTATAATGGAAATTGTTTTCTTGGTAGTAGCGGATGTGTAATAAAACTCTTTCTTGATTTATATAGTTTAATTTGAAGTATAAAATAAATTTGGAGTTTAAAATAAATTTGGAAGTTTCGGCTATATGCATATAGCTTTTTTGAACTAAAATGCAAGACGATACTAAATCATTTTTTTAAACTTAACAATAATTTGCAAGAATAACAAATTCTTAACTAAACTTTTTCAAAAAGCTACCTCCTATAACAGATACCTAAACTTTTCGCCATGTCAATCCCTTTCAATTAAAAAAGGTGTAATTACCTCCTTAGCTGACAGATCTATCTAACTAACTAGCCCAGAATTTCGTCCGGCTGTCTTAAAACAAATGAAACAAATATTAAAAATTAATAATTACCCTGAAAGACTCATTGACTCCATATTCAATAAACGTTTGCACAAATATTATAATTCAAATCATCCTTCATTTTAACAAAATAATAAATCAGACGTCAAATACATAGCACTCCCATATGTCAACAAACTATCTGAAAACATTAACAAAATTTTAGTCCCATTTAACTTTAAAATTGCACACCAGAATCACAATAACTTAAATTTTTTATATACAAAACTTAAAGATAAAACCCCATTACAAAAGCACACCCATTAGTGTATACAATACCGTGCAATAACTGCGATGGAGTATATATTGGTCAAACTAAGCAACATCTAACTAACAGACAGATTAAATGGACATAAATATTCTACTAATATAACCTCTATCAAAAAACACATGAGCATTAATAAAAGAAAAAATTACAGGGCACGTAACATACTTGAAATGATTCAAATAAAAAGGCATAATAACTCAATAAATGACCGTCAGGAGATTGCTGGCTTATCTAGTATTTATTTTTCTTAATAGAATAATTAAAAATATTACCCCTATGTTCATCGCATTTTACATATTTTAAAATCTTGTACAAGATTTAATTGCCATCACTGTATGCATTTTTACTTGTTTATACAAAAAAAAAAAATCCACAGAAATATTGTAGCCACATCATTTCATTTCGGGTTTAATACTCTTGCTATGTCACATAAATTTAAAGAGAAGTTTGTGCTCCTTTAAAAATTTTAAATAATACAATTTAGAAAATTATAATTTTCATTTATTACAAATCAATAATGTAAATGTTACTTTATATTTGATTTAGAAGGAAAAAAAATTAAGGTAATCATTTGTTATTTAAATAAATCCATTTTCATCCCACCATTGTAATTCAAAATGTTAATTCTCCTTTTTTTTTGTTTTTTCTATTCTTAAACATAACTTTACCACATATTAATTATTATCGTCTTACATTTTAGTTGAAAAAGGCTATATGCATATAGCCGAAACGTCCAAATTTTAAATTTCAAATTAAACTATGTAAATCAAGAAAGAGTTTTATTACATATCCGCTACTACCAAGAACACAATTTCCATTATAATAAGAAACGGATAAGAATATAGCTGCAAAATTAAAAAGTATTCTATTATGCTGTGTAACTTAATTCCTTTTAGCCTCTTAATTTTGGATGATTTCTCTATCTCTGATGTTAGATTAGATCAGCTGTAGTAATTCTTCAGCCTTCATTTTTGATGGTCTCTTAATAAAGGTCTTACCATGAGTTTGTCTGATTGTGTTATTCCACTGTTCTTTGTATTTCTCTTTGACCTAACATCTTATCTATTCTCGTGCAGTTAGATACTCCTAGCATAGGTTCTGGGCCTATATATGAAGCAGATATCATACATAAGAGATACTGTGCTGAGAGAATAACCACTCAGTGATAGGTAAAATGCATATCATTCGAGAAAATCTACGGAGGTCGCATTAGACGATCTCAATAGGTTAATTACAAAGTCAATAGATGCAAGCCAATCAAATCAAATCAAAGCCAAATCAATAGCCATGACGACTTTCCTTGACATTGAGGAAGCGCTTAACAATGCCACAAAAAATTCAATTATCGAGGTTTATGGAGGAAAGGCGTTGCGCCAAAGCTTCTCCAGTGGGTAAGAGTCATCCTGGAAAGAAAGATAATTATATCCACACTTATTGTTAGTGAAGCTACCATCGAAGTGAAGGCGGGAAGATGGTGCTCACAGAGCAGAGTTTAATCGCCCTTGCTCTGGGCTACCCTAGTGGCCGACCTAATCCGGAAGCTGACCAGAAAGGGCTTCCACTGCATGGGGTATGCTGATGATCTTATAATAGTCGTTAGAGGGCGGTTTCTGGTAGAGCGTATGCAAACGGCTCTAAATACGGTTGACAAAGGGTGAAAATAGGAGCGACTTCAGTCAATCCTCAGAAAACACAAGTGGCCACGTTTACAACAAAAGGCACGATAGAAAGCCTACAACTACTAGTGATAGGAAGTGAAAGGTATCCAGGTAACAAAGAGGCGAACTACCTTGGGGTATAGTTTGACCAGAAACTTACATGGAACCCACATTTCCAGAATACAACCCACAGAGTCACTATTGTCCTCGGTAGTGGCAGAAGTCTGTGTGGAAGGAATTGGGGCCTTAGGCTTAAGATGACCCTGTGGTTACACACAAGAGTACCTGCGGTTTGAGAGTACCTGGTGGATAGGAGAAAGGCCATCTTGTCAGGGTTCGCTTAAGACAAGATGGTTAGTGGCGGCTATAAGTTCGTCCTCTCTGCTTAAAATCGGAGCAGGGTGAATGAAGACCGTTGTCGTGAACCACTCCCCCTCGTCCGAGGTGTCGTGTCGTGGCTAAGAGCTTGCACAGGGTTCTACAACAATGCCAGTTGTTGCTTTCGGCTACCGAAAGCTCAACTGTTAAACCTGGTCCCGAAAAGGCTGGGGGGAGGGGGAAGTCGTGGCTTAACTGCATGGAGCGAGAGGAGACAACGTCAACAGAAACCTAAATCCTAAGGTGGCGGACTAGGCCGATGGTATGTGTGACTGGATAGAAGACCAGTCTACTAGTCCAACCTTGAGGCACCTGGCGCACCCCATTGTATTTAGCCTTACTTTTGCATGCGGGGCTCTGTGGAGGTGGACCTTTTCTTCCCTAGCTACTTGTGGGATTAACCATGGAGGAAGGACGTTTATTAGCGGGACGACACCGCTAATAAACAGGAATTGGAGCAGGACCTGCATAAGAAGACTCCCACTTCCAAAGTGAGAGTACCTCACAAGGAAGGAACAAAGGGAGGAGCAAAACGACTGGAGCAGATTGGGGCTCAAGGGCGTTGCACCTGGAAGCACATGAAATCGAAGAGGAAGACTTACCTATCCTGATATTCTACACTTTGTGAAAGGAATAGGATTGGAAAGCCAGCTGTAAAACAGCAAGAAGAGGGGGACACAATAGATCTTTGAGGTCGCAGTGTAATATCACTCTTGCAATTTATACATACATACATATACACAAGAGTAATTGGGCCCATGATAACGTACGGAACAGTAGTATGATAACTAAAGCTGTGGCAGACGTGGGCAGCCAAAAGAGAGAAGGAGGTTTACAAAGACTAGCGTGTCTGTGTACCACGGGTGCGACGAGATTGAGCCCCACCACTGCAATGGAAGTAATTCTAAACCTGTCACCGCTACATATGCATATAGAAGGAGCTGCAAGATGCACACATAGACTTATAGAAAGTCAAGTACCGACAAGTACATTGCACGACACTGACAATCAAAAACTATTAGACGAACGTAAGAGGCGGCCATTGGTTCAAAAATTTAACCTGGATAGAAAATATTAGGTTATAATATCAGATAAGAAGGGCTTGGAGATACACACTCCAGTAAGAATGGACTCGAACTGGTATGCAGATGGCTCTGAAACGAATTACTGCGTCGGAGCTGGGAATATAGGAGCCTAGAAAGGTTCTTTTGGTAAGCTTCAGCAAGGAAACAACATTTCTCCAGGCTGAGGTAGCTGCAATTCATCATTGTGTTAGAGAAATAGAAGAATGGACCGAATTAAGTAAAAGCGTTGCTATCTTTTTTAACAATCAGTCCACACTTAAGGCGATTAGTTCCATAAAGGTAGAATTTAATCCGATTTGGGTTCCTAGCCACTCAGACGTGAGGGGAAAGAGGCGGTGGACGATTTGTTAAGGTAATTCGTTGGAGCTGGCCCTCCTTCTGGCATTACCTAATCGCAAATTTAAAAATCCAGCAGTAAATGGATGCATAGACAGGCAAACGAGTTTTTAAAGGAACAGAGGCCTGAATTTACTAAAGACCTACTGAGTAAAGATAGGGGGACTGTAAAATAGTAGGTCTTCTAACTTGTCATTATGGACTAAATAGGCATATGTACAACATGGGCTTGGTAGATGATACCATGCCACGCTCCTGGGCCACCCCAATCCTAATCTAATTTAATCTGCCATTATTAAAACAACGCAGTTTCATATATACACTGCTTTTGCCTCTTCTTTCAGGCTGTTGTCGATGTAAAACTTTTCAAGTCAATAGGTTACAACATTGGCCCTGTAATTCTCAAACAGATAAAAAAGCATAAAGCTTATTCCTGTTGTATTTTTCTTACCAATATAAGCATTACCTTTATTGAAAACCGACAATACCTTTTTCTCCAAAAGATCAGGTTAATAAAGTAACCAAATCATATAATTTTGTTGCTTAGTTTGATTATTGACGTAATTTATGTATAATTTAGGTGTCGTGGTATTCAACATTCTTTTATTCGTATACTTCTACAAATCTTGCGATAGTTTTTTCTTGGCAGTCATATCAGCAATAAATTAAGAGATTTTATTACCCCAATAAAACCTCCGACTTATTTTTAATAACACAAATAGACGTGGGCGTAACAGAAACTGGCGTGCTAACAATGGCATGCTGGATTAATATAATAAAAACGGCAAAAAGCTTTTACCCAAACAATCGATACCATAACCTGAGTTGTATTCTACAGACCTTAGCAGAAACACATATGTATACATTCCACTAAAATGAAGATTTGCCTTTGAAGAAGTAAAAATATTAAAATTTGCATTGCGTAAATACCTGATATGTTAATATGAATAATAGAGAGGTACCTGCTTGAATGCTAATAAAATCGAAGGGTAATTAATGAAAGTCGCCGCAAGATTAAGCTGAGAAACAGACCACGTGTAATAAATTTACTGACTGTAGTGTTGCAGCCGCCATTGGTACCATTAGTTCGAGCTGATAGTATCTCCTATTTTAGATAAACCTTGTGTTAATGTCACTACGTTCAATAAAATATCCATTAAGATTACGTAATTTTATGCCCCTCACTTCCTACTCGGACATGTTTGAATGCATTAGAACGTGGAATGTATATTTTGACTGTACGATTTTATTGGTGGACGTGTACAATGTCAACTGCTCTTGACCTTTACGTGAAATCCTAATGGAACCCATGGCGTTAAAATAATAATGGATTTTATTTTATTATTATTTGATTAATGGCTGTGTGTAAAATATAAATGATTATGACATTAGGCAAGTTGTACATTATGTAAAATACGAATTTAGGTAGTGTGGGAGGTGGGCAGCCAATCTAACAAGATCACATATTAGTGACCGGTAAGTATAATCTTTCTAACACTATTTTTCAACTTTTATTTCATTATGCCATGTTATTTTTCTTTTACATACAGTAAAACGTCTGTATTCATCGTGTTGAACATATTAATATGAAATGATTACGTAAATAGTGAAGAGTTGATAAGCAGCTACTACAAAAACAGATACAATTGATGTATTCTTCGTGAGGATTTTGTTCTAGATAATCTTACCTTTTAACAAACATCTAACCTTGAGTTCTTAATGCCACGCGAATATTGGAAGAAGTGGTAATCGTTAATGTACGAAATTATGTGGTGTTCATGTAAAGGTGAGAGGGTTTGCTTTGTTAATTTCATGAAGTTTAGTATTACTTAGCTGAAATTATTTTGCGAGAAAGTTCAGAGCAATGTTTAAGTGACATTAACATCCTGACTATTCGTTATTACTATTGTAAACCATATAACGAAGGAAAACAATTGCTGTTTCAAGCAATTATTCGGGAAGACTAACGAATACTAAAAAGAGAATAACTACTGTAATGTTAAAAATTGATTTTTTAGTGCCGTAACCATACCATTTATTCCACTAGTGCCGTAATAGGGTCTATTACAGCACTAGTTGCGTAATAGAAATGGAACATTTAAGCAGATTTATTTTAAGTTGGTCACATTGCAACAGAAATGGAGATGTCAATATGACATTTTGTAAGCAAGTTTGAGGTTATTATATTAAAATTCATTGTAAGATTTGATATTTTTAATTAATCTTTGAAATAGTACAACTATTATAAACATTTATATTAACGTTTGAATTATCTTTCGAAGTGGTAGTGATACCGTGTGCAGTAGAAACATTCTGTTGAAAATTATCGTTCTCTGCGATAGTGATATTGCTTCTGTTGGAGTACTCAAACTGTGAACCATTCCCAGAAGTTCCAGGTAGATTCACATTATTTTCCTGTGCAAACATATTTCCAACATCAATTTTATTTTTCATAGAAGAGACAACGTAACCTTCAGCAACAGCCGTGCTTTTCCAGCCACCTAATCGTTTTATAGTTAAAATATCACCTCCAGTATTTGCTATATGTGTCGCACTGGATCTTCTAAAACAATGTCCTGTATAAAGATGAGGATCTGGTAAATGAAGAAAACTGGCAATTTGTTTAGGAACATTTCTCATGGTGTTAATACCGATAGGGCTAGCCATTAAGCAGCCATGACGATAAGTTAGAAAAAAACGTTTGTGAGTAACTGTTTTAGGCCGCAGATTATTATATTTTTTTATAAGTTCAATGCAGTTTACATCAGTCACTGCGAACATTCTGGGTACATTGTTTTTTGTTTTAGGTATATTGACTATAATGGAATCGGAATTGTATTGAAGATCTTCCACACATATATTAATTAATTCTTCTCGCCTACAGGCTCCATTATATCCTATTATCAAAATAACCTAGAATATAAAGAATTTACAAAAAAGTAACGAAATAAAATCAACACTAACCTTTATAGCTAAGTATATTTTATCATCGGCTTGTTTCAAAAATCTATGAATATGTTCTTCTTCTACAATTTTAGATTTTTTTTGTTTGATAACCTTTAGATAGCCGTTTTAATAATGCTTGAAGTTTCATATATTTTGATATATCCAGATTTCTATGTAGATTTAAACACGATCTTAACATCGAATAAATCGACCATAATGATGACGATTTATAATCTTTACGTAGCATTTCAAAATAAGCAAGTAAGACGTTCTCAGAAATATGAAGAATTTCCTTTTCTTTGCACCATTTTTCAAAAATTTTGTATCGCTTTTGATACATAGTGTACGATTTCTCCGGAAGTAAATTATTAATGGTTTTTTCAGCGATTTGCCGTATTTCAGGCGGAGTGCATGAAAAAGTTGTAGAACTCATATTAAATATTATAATATAGTTACTTTAGTAATATAAAATAAGTTTGCTCGCGTCGCATGAACTATTTGCACTATTATGCACTTTTTAGAACTTTTGTGTGCAAAAGTGCATAATAGTGCAAATAGTTCATGCGACGCGAACAAACTTAATATATAACAAATTTCAAAAATGTGTCAATTTTAAATTAACTTGTCAATTTAAATCTTGTGCCAAACCAAGGTGACAACTGGTGATAATCGCCACAAAATTTCCCTAGATTATCAAATTTTTCTCGTTTTGCTTTTACAAAAAGAGAAATTTTAAAACTAATTGCAAAAAATAGCATAAAAGACACGTTTCGTTTGACATTAAAGCACTCGTTCAGTTAAGAAACTCGTGGCCACGCCACTCGTTTCTTAAACTCTGAATTCGTACTTTGAAACGTCAAAATAAAACTTGTCTTTTAATATACTATTATGTCCCGTTTGGTAATATCAACTGTAATGGGTATGTTATATAGTTTATTGATCAAGTAAATAATAATATTTTATTTAAAAGCTACATTTCTGTGAAACGGATTTCTAAAAGCCAATTTCAAAACTTTGCTTTATTGTTAGTATTTTTCCTTTAAATGTAAGTCCCAACAAATTCACACATTTTGTCTGAAATTATAAATACTTACCCCTTGTTTTTTGACTATTTTGAAATGATTCGGTGTGAACTATGTCTACATGTTTGAAAATGATTGTGAGAAATCCTGTTTATTTTTTAGAAATAGACGAAAAATAACTTGATATTGCTCATCCATGCTTAGCTGTTTCATAATATACCGGATACTGAACATAAGGAGAGTCAAGTTCATTAAATTGGGCATAAGATCTGATATGTGACTCGAACAAATGTAAAAAGCCCCTCACTAAAAGAAAGATAGCAGCCCAGATGAAGGGGTTCGAAATGAGAACAAGTCGAAACATGCAATTAATTAGCGTGGAAGCATTCCGGACTTTCATCTGAAATTAGCTTTCGAATAAGTCTAAGTTAACCTCAGTTCGGTCCATTTAATTCATCAAGCGTGTCCTTGCGCACGCTAAGTCCCGAAGATTTATGAATCCCCGCACTCCGGGCCCCGTATTAATTTACTTGTATATATTCTCCGGGACCCGGAGCCCTGCGAGAGGCGCTCGCTTTAGACTGAGCGTTACTTATTCCGCGACGGGCGGGTTAAGCGGCGTCACCGTCGACGCTAGCGCCACCACGAAAGAGCCCCTACATTAATTAGCCCTCGATGCAAGGGAGCCATGAAAGTTTACCAGTTAATTAGGGAAGTCGTCCCTCACCACGGGCACTCGCAATTTGACTAAATTCACGCGAAGCAACGCCGCGCCCACTGACATACCGTCCGCTTCCTACCGTTTCGTTTTCGGTACGTTCGCTGCCGTTCCACTAGCTGCAGTACGCCCCCGTCTTGCTCTTAGGAATATTTATCTGTACAGTGGGAAATTGTGGCCTAATAACTGACGATCTCCCATTAAGTTTATTGAGCGTACAATGACAAAATTGGTACAACGTGCGGCAGTCGTTTTTGTAAGTTTACTGCCAGAAAAGAAATAAACGAAAAAAACCTTAATTGCTCCGTTCTAACAACTTGATGATTTCCCAAGTAAAGTAATAAGGAAAATTAAAAGTTACAAAATACAATACTTCTTTCGAGCTCGTTTTTTATTAGTCAGTAGTTTCAGTGCTAGTAATTAAATCCACGTTCTTAAGCAGCTTCAGATTGTTTTGAGTTTAAAAAATACATTTTTTTAATTGCTCTTGTTTATTACACTAGAACTTCTGAATAATTAAATAATTGAAGGCCAGGATTATTCATTGAAAGGAAAATGTTCTAAAATAAATTTTGAAAATGCGCAATCAATTGCAACCAACATATGAAGTAGAAATTAGGAATTCAAAAAGTGATTATTTTATGAATAAAACATGACCATCATCATTGACCATGTCCATGCTTTGCCTTTTAGTTTATATCTAAGGAGATAAATTGCCAAAACAAATTGAGCCGATTTCTTCTGTATTGATATGAATGATAGTAAATAAATGTTCACCCGGGCATGAAAAAAAGTAGCTAAAACGACGAGGAAAAACACGCCGTAAAAATGTGCGAAGAGTGTTATTAAGTTTTTAGGTTGATTAGGTTCAAATTTTGGAAAAGCCTCCCTGGACACTTTTTTATCTTTAGAATAAAGCACAGCATATATATCCATTGGTTCCTCATGGTTATTCAGAAAGAAAAGAACTAGGCAAGTATCAATGGGGAAAAGCCAAATTACATGAAATGGACTGACGAAGAGCTTAAGAAGCATGACAACTTTTAAACACCAAACGTGGACGTGGAAATAACAATTGGAACAATGTCAGATAGCCGATGTATAGCGGCAATTAACAGAATACTACGAAATGAAAACATCTACAGAAAGGCCAAATTAAAGATATATACTACAGTAAGAAGGCCGACGGTAACACACGCTTGCAAAATACTGGTTCAGTTTCCGTTAATAATTTCTTTTAGGAATGAACGGCTGTCACACCAATTACTGCACTGTCCTGATATAGGTCACATAGAAGTCTGAATACAAATCAAAAGACATGTAGAAAGAATAGCAATTTGTAGAATGAAGTCCATGCGAAAAATCGAGAGTCAGAGAAGGATAAATAGAATTATAAATGTAACATAATACAGCAATAAATGCTATAAAAAAAAGAAAAACAAAAGGGCAATTCTGATGTTTCGGAAATATAAAGACAATAGGAAAAGGCAAAACCGTATAATTCCACGTTCTACACAAGGCTCGTAAAGACCCCGAAAGGCATAAACTTTGAGGTAATAGCCGGATGAGGTAGAAGAACCAGACTTACAGAGGAATATAGATTGAAAAATGAACTCATTCAATATTGTAGGAGTTATAGGTAAATCTGTCTACATGCAGGTGGGCTACATGATTAGATTTAGATTGCTTTAAAGAACTATCATTATGAAAGTATTCGCATGCCAAAATAATCCCAGAAATTCCATACTTCTTCAGAAATCTTGCCAATTCATTCCAATTCGAATTTAGATTAACACATTTAGTAATTGGTGTTTTAGAGGAGTATAACTTTAATCTTAAATAAAACAGAAAAATGTTTTTAACATTCATGAAATTGGCTTTATTTAAAAGATAATTTTATGGCATTAACGTTTGAATATGATTTCGGGCATGTGGCCATCGCGGCTGGCGTAATCTGGAGGTAATTTTCACTCACTCTACGCAGTAAATCAGACTGTATGTCAGTGTACACAATTGTTTCTGCTTTATTCCACATATCCTTAGAGAAAATAATCTAATGGTGTCAAATCGCAGCAACGAGATGGCCAGAAGGTCTATTTATTATTTATTATCATTTATTATTGCCAATGTAGCGCAGTTGAATAATTTAGTTGAAGACTTATTTGCTTCTGTTATAAAAACTAAAACCTCTTTACATTTGTTTAATTGTCTCTTGCTGTCTAGTGCTTTAGGTAAGCATCCTCATAAAGAAGTAAAAAAAAAGGAAAAAAATCTTAAAAATGTGTCAAGCAGATAGACATATTTGAATGATGTTAGTAAGTGTAAGGAAAGATGTTTAATTGAGCAAAATTGCAATTCGTACACTTGCTTGCTCAATTAGTCGTCTTTACTTCCACCTTTACATGCATATGTCGAAAAAAAATTTGAAAGGTTGTCAGTAAGTCAAATATTTCCCGCTCGGAATTTTTAGTTTCACAGGACTAACGCTATACGGTTATTGACCCACAAAATTTGTACTAACAATGCCATCTATGTCTATATAACGTATTTATTATCTATGGTGCACATAATGCGCACTGTATAATATCTTACAGGATGCGCATTATCGTTTAGAGTAAACGCATTGCGAGAACGATACATTGTTTCTCGAATTAATCATTCTGATGGACTATTATGAGCACCATAAAATACACGTAATACAATATGAGTTTCTTGAATTGAATCATGTCTGAACAATTTGTAAACGTTGCTCCGGCGCTATTCATGATGAATTGTCAAACCAAACTGATCTCAAAACCAGAGGTAAGCTATACTAGAAATAGGTAACAATAAAAAGTTGCTACGCATGTGCAATGTGGTGGCTAGTGATTTTTAAAGGTTCTGGTATCAATCCATAGAGGGCGCTCGCGTCACTAGGAACGCGAAATTTGAATTATTTTTCTACTGTTTTCCTCTTATATAATTATTGTTTGAAAATTAAATGCATTATTATTGCAAGCGTACATTCTATGCAAAAAAACATGATAAATTATCACAGTAATACAATCAATTTTCAAGCAATAACATTAATTTGTAAACGTATGAAGGTATTTTTGGCAGAGAAAAAGCATTGTATTTTTTTATAAGTTTATTAAAGAGGTGGTTGAAGCATGAACTATTACTTGCCAGCTTCTAGTGGGAAGCAAAATAATTTTACAGAAGCGGGTATAGTGCCACAAATTAAACACTTATTAATCAGCACTTTATGAATAAAATCTCAGATAGGATGCAAATAACAGATCAAAATGTATTATTTCCAGTCAATGTATTACACAAACACTTAAGTAGCATACTAAATAACTACTTCAGGAGTTCACGGAAATATATTTTTATGAAGCTGTCATTTAAAATTAAAATGCGTAGCTTTTATTTAATTTTCGAAATGTCAATATGACACTTCAGTTAACTAGAAATGACTAAAACGAAATAATCATTTTTGCTCGAAACAAAAAAGTTCTTTTAAAAGAGGTGTTACTTATCAATGAAAGTTAAATAAATTTATTGAAATGGTTAAGAAATAGGAGCGATTTTTCAACCTAGAATAAATGATAATGGTGGTGGCATACTTGTACTTAAATTATATGCGATCTTATTAACATATTTTTTGAAATTCCTTTCCTTATATGTAGGCAACTTTATGTACTTGCATGTTGACTCCAGCGCCTCTGGGATTGATACCTAAACTACTTCCCCTCCCTGTATTACCATATGTCGAGTGTGATTCAACATTACATTTTTGAGATGATTTCTAATAACTAGATAACTGGACTGTTTGTAACACTATACAGAGGATTATTTGAGATAATATTAACGAATCATAAAGTTAAGTTCGGAAATTGTGGAAAAGTATCTCTCTTTTCTTGGTACAATGAAAATTTAGATGCGAATTTGTAAAACTGTCGTTTTTACTAGTAAAGAACATGTCAACAATATACTTTAAATTAAGGAAGCTTTGAATGATAAAAGCCTTCATATCCGCAACCAAATAGCAAGCGAAAGATTTAGAATTGTCACAACAGTGTTTCAAAACCTGTAGATGCACACGATTATTTATCGTGCATCCACGTCTATGCACATACGCGTACGCTGCACTTACAATTACTTCCAATTAAAAATAGTGCAAGAACGAAGCGTTCTGGTTTGTTTCGCGAAATCCATCCGAAATAAATACCATCCGCTGTTCATAATAATTTACCGGATACACTGCAGATACCCTGGCTTCGTATACATGTCACAGTAATGTATATATATACATAGGTATACACATACCCAGATAAAGATCAAGAATATAAGAAAAGCGAGAAGAATCCGCATCTCCAGCGACACCTACGTAGTTAGCGTGAGTGCCATTCCCGCAATTGTCACAGTCCGGATAAGTTTCAAGTGTTTCAGATGAATATTAAAACGTAAAGGAATGCATCGAGATGGATTAGGCGGAGAGCTGCTCCAGGATTACTCGTTTCATTAAGTTGAGTGCCTCTCTCTGATATGGAACAGTTCTTTCCGGGTCTACAAGCCGATGCTGTAACTGCTACACCCCATTTCACGTGAACGGAGGACGTGGGCGCCCTCTTACGTCAAAACTCCTACGAATTTGGAGCGCTAATCCGCCGATAGTTCGACCACTTGATTTGTTAATTTCCTAATACTCGCACGCCGGCCGAATTAATCAAGGAGAGCGCGTGTGGATTCGTGGTTCGGGGCTGCCCGGATTTGCTCCCCGCTGGCTCAAGGAGTGAACGGGGGAAAAATGGAAAGGTCGCGTTGATTAAATTTATGGACCGGGAGGGGACGGCCGAGGCGTGCGGGGAGGGTTGTGCAAAAAAAAAAATATTTCAAGGGTAGTTGAGTGACGACCCGGAGCGAGATGGAAGTAGTACTCGGAAAATTAAGCAACGTCCCGTGTATTTTCCGTGATTGACTGCGGAGCTAAAGAAGTCGCTTCGCTCTAACCACCATAATAGGTGTTCTAATGCATCTGACGTTCCGGTGTAATAACTGTAATCTCTTAAGGAATTATTTACACATCCCGTCGGATGCTGTGGGAAAGAAAAATGATAGATGACGGAAAGAATTTTTCTCTTCCAGTTAAAGGGTAAACCCAGCACATAGTTCCAAAGTAAGTCATCAAGAAGACATTCAATGCCCATAACTATCTATTTTAGTGACTTAAATAAGACATAATTTATTTACCACTTTGAGCCGAAGAAGATACAACCTCTGCAACTTATGTGTCTCTTTTGACCCAAAGTAAATTCAGCAAAGTAGTAGGGGACACAATGCAGATGCTCTACAATTTGTACAAGCATGGATTGAGGAGGAGGATATAAATATCAGTCTCTCCAAAACAATCACAATAGCATTCGCCAGAAGAGGGGACTAGAAAGCGAAGAAGCAAAGCTGTCGCAGGAAGCGAGCGCCCACCTTGGTGGCATTCTTGACTCTAAGTACACTTGGAATCGATAGCTTCAGAGGACTAAATCAAGAGCGGAGGCAACACTTATGTCGGCTAGAAGAGCCTATGGAAAAACAAGGGTTTACAGCCTAATATGATGCACTGGCTATATATTACGGTGGTCAAAACCACGCTCATCTATGCATCTCTTATGTGGTGGATAAAGAAGTAGCAGAAAACAACCATAACTGTACCCAGCAAGTTGCAGAGGCTTATGTGCTTAAGAGTAATAGGAGCAAGGAGGGCTTCTCCTGCAGCAGTAATGAAATGCCTCCTAGAACACCGTCCTCTCTGTTTGGTAATAATGGGAGAGGCAAGGATGGAGCATATCAGATTGCAAGAACTACCAAGCGGTAGATATGCAGAATTGGGACAAAATAGCATTCAGTATTGTGTTGAAGGGAACTGTTTGGAAATGAGATCAGATCATATGATTTTGACATAATTTTTTGATAGGTATTGTCGACGTATAAATCACAGATCGGATCAGCTGAAATAAATCCAATAATAAATAATATATAATAAATCAAATAAATCCAACAACAGACAGATTCGGAGAATTGGTCTGGTTTACAGACGAATTAAAAACCGAATATGGAATAGGAATTGGAATCTACAATAAGGTGAGAAACCCAACGATCGTCCTTTCAATAGGAAAATACAGTCTTTCAACAACAGGCATATAAAATATTACACTGTGCAATTGAAATCATTGAGTGGACTTATAAAAACAAGTGGATCTTTATTGTAACATACTACAAGTAGGAGATACTGAAGCACTGGTGCACCCCAAAATACAATCAAGACTGATTTGAGATTTTTTTTTGAGACCCGAATAGCCTGACTAATGATTTCACTGTAATGTGGGTTTCCGGGCATTTGGCAATTGACAAAATCAAAATTTGAGGAAACGCGGAGGCTGCTTCTTCGGCACTCAGAAGGATAATAATAATTTGTGACTATCAGTAATAAAGTCTGGGACTTCTTCCCAGATCCTACCAGAGTAAGGTTTTTGCCATGGTTTTCCCTTACTTCGTGGCCATTGATTTTATGTAAGTATATTATATATAATCGGTGTCATTGGCGAATGCTGGGACGCATTTAATAATAACTGATAGCTGACTGATTTACAGTAGACTCGCGATTACGTGAACTAATCACATTTCTCATATTTTATCATTTCTCAAAAGTAGTATTCATATGGTCGCGAGGCTACTGCATTATATTTTTGTTATTAAGAATCATAGGGAAATTATTTAGTTAGAATAGGATCATTTCAATTGTTATGGAACTCATATAGTACTTAGAATAGGTAGCCTCGTGTAGTACCTTTTTAGGTGGAGCACGGGGTTGGGATGGTTTGTGATAATTTAGTTTTCATAAATAAAGTGTGTGAATGCGGGGCTCTGGACGCAAAAAGCTGCTTATCCCAGCAAGAGTGGAATGACTGGTATAATTTACTGGTTAACAGAAATGGGAGACTGAATGAAAAAGAAGGCTCCATGGCAGATTGTTCCCACAAAAGCAAAAAAAAGTATTCTCAGCGCGTTGAACGCTTTATTCAGAGCTGGACTACTGAATGATACAGAAATACGCAAAAAAATGCTATACGAGATTGCACATAAGTTTCAAATTAAATATCCTACTTAAGTGAAAAGTTTGTTTTCTTTCTGATATTTTCTTTTCTTCTTTAGAGGTAATTTCCAAAGATTTTTTGTCCTTAGAAAACATATGATATAGGCATGAAGTCGCCCTCATGCATCGGTCTCAAAATCTACAATTCTCTCCCTCAGGAAATCAAAAATACAGCAAGCTTTTTTCCGTTTAAACGTGCTTTGAAAGCATACTTACTTAATCACGTTTTTTATGATCTAGCCGAATACTTTAACGCACCGCAGCTGTGATCTTAATTTTATTCTGATAGTGAGTTGCTAATGTAATATTTTATATTGTTTGTCGTCTTTAGTTCTATACATTTATGTGTATTTGACCCCCTCCCTTTTTTGACAATTCCTTTAAAAAGAATGTAATTTTTTATATAGGAAATATATTATTATTATTATTATTATTATTAGTAAAAAGGGCGGTGACAATCGAATAAATTTTGAAAGTAACAGTTTACAACCAAATGCATGGTACCTACAAAGCAACAAGAAAGTAAAAAGTTCTGCGCAAGAGTGAACTAGGTATCAATTCATCTAAAAAATATACGTTTCTTAAGAATTTAATAAAATAGGGATTCTTCAAAGTGTTTTCTTTTCCGTTTTGGATTGATAATTTGATTTTATCTTGGTATTGTCGGAAATGGAATCTGGCTGGATCTAAATAATTTTGAAGTTTATTATCTCAGACGTTTCGCACATTTTTACTCATTTACTTATTCACTCATTTTTACTCATGCGAAAGATACAACAGGTGATGATGAGGATTAAAAAATAAAATGGTATTTAGCATATCTAATAATAAAAATCCGTTAGAAAAATCATTAGAATTCCCCTTCTAATAAGCCACTGATCGAATTCTAAATCTGTTTTTTTTTTAATTAGCGCAGAACTCACTCGAAGAGTAAAAATCGGATAAGCCAAGGAAAAAGCGATAAATTAAGCGAAATCAACCGAATTTAGCTAATTAATCACATCCGTTCTACACACTGAGCAAGGCCCAAAACGTTCACTTCACCTAATATTCAATTATCTTAATGTGTATTTGCATCTCCGAGCCAATTCGGTCTTTGTCTTCGCGTTTACTTTACCTAATTGCTCGGCGTCGGCCTCCGCGCCTCACCGCCTCATTTCTTCTCCTCGCGCTTTCGCCTTCACGTCCCGTCTCTGTTCCTCATTCATCGCGTTCGCTCGTCTTCGTCTTGCCGTCCCCAGTTTCCATTTATCCCTTTCTGTTGTACGTCAGCTCGTTGTAAGCCTATTCTCTCTCTCTCTCACCATTATCGCATACCCAAGCGTCGTCTCGCATCCTCTACAGCACTTGCGTACGGACACAGGTGTGTTTACGTGTGTGTATTTTACATGTGTGCCCAGTCAGATTCTATCTGCCTCCAGTTAAATCGGCTATTTTTTCCGCGAAGAAACCAACGTCAATTAATTCGAAGTTATGGGGGGCACACAATTCCCGGCTTAGAGGTAATTGCTCGTCCCCCTTGGAAACTCGATATTAGTCGAGATATTCAGCACCGGTTGTGTATAAATCATTTCGTTTCGCGGCTCCGCTGAACGTTAATTTATAAGACAAAACGCGGTGTACGCTCACGCATGAACAGAAATCACTAATCTGGTCGTGATACGTATCTCTAAGTGCATATGTGTTATGTTCTAATTAGGCAGTGTTTGCGGAAATTGAACAGTTCTTGTAATAAGATAAATTAAGCAGTAGATCAGCGAGCATTTAATAAGGAAGCATCAATATTCGCCTTCATGTTGCTGTACAATGCTACATGGTAAAGAAATCTGTGAAAATACACAACATATAGTGTATTATGATATATTTTACTATTTCAGAAATTTAAACGTTAAATATTGTAGTTTAATTAATAATGTAACAAGGGTAGGGAAATGAAGATAAATGGTCCAATTCCTCACAAATTCTTTTATTGACGACAACCGGTTTCATCCACTAAGGGATATCTTCAGGTCAGCTGAAGACCCAACAAGAAATTAACATGGCACAATTTAGACTTAAGTTATACTACCTAATAAAGTGGTTAAAATTGTGGAAATTATTAAACAAGTTAATAAATAAATAAATTAGAAAAATTATCCGTAAAAAAGTTAAGTTAGTTTAATACTTACAATTGTAAAACAGTTTAAAATTTAGTCATGTAAAATAATAAAAATAATAATTGTGAGAAATTGGACCATTTCCCTATTACTGTTTACTAACACAGAGTTGAGAAATATCGATTATAATGATGTAACAGTTTTCGGATTCAGATAATTCACAGTCTGTGTCAATATATTAATTGAAGAATATTTATTTCCACACTTAAATCTAATCTAAATTAAAATAATAGCCTATAAACACTGATATTAAGTAACTGAAACACTACTAACTGAATGAACAGGGAAAATAAATAGTGTGTTTAAATTGTGAATGTAAATAAGTAGTATTTAAATCAATTTAGTTCACTTACAAGGAAAGGTCGCAACCTGTAAATTGCAGATTTCAATAAAACTTTGTCAGCTTGTAGACCCCAGGCAGAGTTACTCAAGGGCACTTGTAACGCTTCACGTTCACATAAAAGAAATTGTTTAATTTAGCAAACACATTTACAATTATAATTAAAAATTTAATGTAATTTTTATCAATTTATTTTAGTCAAAGACACATTTTTTTAATTTATCACTTATATATAGTTTTCGAACGTATGTAATTGTACATTGCTTTCTGAATATATCTGCTTGTAATGTCAATACTGTTTTTGCCTTCATTTTATGGAATAGATATAGCAGAGGTGGGCACATATGAGACCAATGAGAGCCGCGATCTGATTTTTAATATTTTAAGAAGAGCCATACGTGAATGCACAATTTCAAAATTATTTATTTAAAGTAATTGCTTATTTTAACAAAACACATAAAAATATAATCATCAAAGGAAAATAATTATTTGGAAATTTTAATATCGAAATTCAAATACACTCGCATTTTGATAAGACCAATTTTCCTAGATCTTTTTTTCGATAAACTATTGAGATTCTGCTTAGGGTACGACAGTATAACAAAAACAAACGATTCTGGAAAGAAAATAATGGACCGCACTTGATTCAACGAAGAGCCGCATGTAGCTCTTGGAGTCACGTTTATCCACCATTGGTATATAGGCAACAACTTTGCCTCCTACGTAGCTTAAGGTATGGCGAAAAGCAAATCCAAATTAAACAATTTTCGCATGCATTATAAATATTTTCGGGGTCACACGTTCCGGCCTGTGGTTTCAGCGAATTGACGAAGTCTGTAGTCACGGCTTGCAGGTTCTCTTTCTCCTGTCCATATGTTCCGTCGACAAATTTAGTTATTTTTCCAAAGATAATTTATGGTTTCTGAAATTTTTCCAACTTAAAGATTGCGTTTGCTTCTAGCGCACAACGCAGCAGGTCTATATTCTTTACTATGGCGTTTGATCCATAGTTGATAAAAATGATTGCATAATACGTCTTTCCCATAATTTCGAGCCATTTATCACCATAAGTTCCACCTTTCTGTATATATTTTCCCATCTGTGTAACTGCTGAACTGATGTTACCTTTCTAAATTTGCTTCTCACAGGAACTTATAGATCGTCATTCTAATTTTGAACAGCTACAAAACTCAACACCTCTCTTTTTGTAATCTGGAGCTATATTATCACCTGCCGAAGTACATACCTCCTCGCACTCTTCTTCAGCATCTTCTAAATCGTAGAACGATGAAGGCTCATCTTTGACTGCTATTTCAACAACGCCAGGACGATACATCTCTTCAAATTCTAATCCTCCTATAGTTACTATTGCGAAAGTTGTTTCGCGAACAATTGTATCGATCATATTTCTTATCACATCATGCAATTCCAATTCACGGGGATAATTTTGCGTTATTCGATTAATATTATAATTACATGAAAGTATTAACAGATGAATAATATTTGCCGGATTGATGTGAATCATAACCATCGACACTGCAAAACGCTATGAATAAAATTTACATAAAAATTGACTTATAAATAGTGCATCAAGCGCGCGGTTTTTTTTTTGCAGAGATCCTATGTCTAGGATAAAATAAAAGTATTTGCAAATGAGGCGTATATAATGCTAGCAAAATCTATCCACTATTATTAGAAGTAGGCATTTGGTGTATGATGTGAAAAATGCCTTAATTTTCAACATACAATACACAATAATACACTTACTTAGTAACTTATGCCAATAGGAAGTGTATGGGAGTAAATTGATATGAACTCACAATCAATCAATATCAATAAATCGATATTGTTGCCAATATGTAATTAGTTTTCTTTTGTAAACTTACGAGCAGCGCTAGTATTCGTGCTAGATTAGATTAGATTAGATTAGGATTGGGGTTGGCCTATGGACTTTCCCTGTGATCTTCTCAGATCTACTAGAACCATTTTTTCTAGATGACGCTCTCTAATGTTGCCCTCTTAATTCGGCCTCATCATCTTTGAGAGTGCGTTCTTTGTGTAGCTGCTAGCTGCGGGGTTCTTCACACCCAATACTAGAAACCTTGTCCTCACCTGGCGTTCACATTGACACAGCACATGAACTGATGTTTCTTCCTCTTGGCAGAATCTGCCGGTGGCATCATCTACCAGGTCCATGTTATATGTATGCCTATTTAATGACCAATCAACAGACCTACTAGCATTTCGACAGTCTATCTTTATTCAGTAGATTCCTATTGGATTCAAGCCTCTGTTCCTTCAGAAACTCTTTTGTTTGTCTCTGTCCTGGTGATTTTTGCCACTACTCTCTGGGTTGATTATGTATCCATTCATTGATGGATTTTTAAATTTGTGATTTGGTAGTGTAGAAAGAAGCTCCAGCGAATGACCTTCACGAACATCGCCTGGCGAGCTCGCCCGCCGCCTCATTTCCTCTCAAGCCCGAGTGGCTAGGAACCCAGGCCAATATTAGTTGCCCAGATTGGGTGCCCATCTCATTTAGGAAGCTTACGCAATCCTAAATCATCTTAGAGTCCACAGTTACGGAACTAATCACTTTACTGACTGTCAGAGAAGAAGCTTTTACTTGCTCGGTCCATCTAAAATGCTGTATTCGTGCTAATAATGACTTTATTTTTGACGAGTAGAAAATCAAGTCGTAATCTGTGGTTACTTTACATACCCAATGTGTAATATTTAAAGTATCAAGAACAATCAGTGGAGGTGTACATTTTTTCTGCCTGTCTCCTGTCAGGGCGAAATATATTCCTATATTCGAATGCTTCTAACTCGAAAACCATAACACCTACGCATTTAATGCATTGTTTAATTTTATATTGCTTTCCAGCATACAATGCAATTATATAACAGTATCTCAATAGAATAAAAAATGTATAAAAAATTTAATAGTTTTGTGGACACTTATTTAAATCGGCCGAATATACCGTATTCGATGACATACAAAGGGTGTTTATAAGCAACTTCTGATATTCGATAAAAGAAGCACAACATATGTCGTACCTTGCTTATTTTGTAACACCCTGTATATAAATAGCTTTACCAGCCGAAAGGGGCGTATAAACGGTGTATGTCTGTCATTAAACCTTTTTTCTAGCTACCATCGTTTAAAAGTTATGTTGGATAAACGAGATTCAAACATTATTAAATGTACTTTGTTCTTGTAGTAAGGTTGTCCTGTCTTCATTGTTAAATTCTAATAGACTGAATTATTATTATATAAATTTGATTAAATGCCTAATTTTTTTTACTAAATGATGTTATGGTTGTGTTATTAACTATATTTAGGATTAAGGTATAATGTAATTGTTTTAATGATTATTAACCTTAATTCATTTTTAGTCTGAAAAAGGTGGTTTGTAATAACCGAAACGTAGCTTGTAATGTAGAAATAACTATAGTAAATAAATATTTATAGCTCACATTGCCAGTTTTATTGTATATATATACTCGGAATATTATTCCTCGTATAAGATATTGAAAATCACTTACAGTACAACTAAACCAAGTAAATTATAAAGCGAAACAAAGTAGAAGACACTCCCTAAACTCTGATTGCATTCAATTAAACTTTCTGCATGGATTTAGAGCACGAGACGTGAAAGATTTATTCGCCAGTTTCAATAAATTTAAAACACAATTCCTGTCCTATTCATTTAATTGCGCGACTATGTACATTTTCTATTATTTTTCCAAATGCGAACGTCGGATCTTGGACGAATTTCTACCGGCGGCGCGCACGGTACAACATTAATTTCAATAACAATTCCGAATCGGAATAGATGCAGACTGCAATTAACATTAATTTAAAAGCAATGGCAATTTCCTTAATGCGTTTTAGATTTTCATTTCTCATCAAGGAAAGTAATCCAGATATCGCTTTCCTATATCAAACTTCACACCCTCCATAAACCTCCTATTGAAACCTTCCTTCCCTTTTCGTCGTCCCTGCGCGCTTCGTCCCTCTCATCTGCCGATCGGCGGTCCGCCCTACCACTAGATTCTCCGCCTCCTCAATTAGAAAATTTGGCTTTCACGTTCAATTTTACATCAGAAATAATTTATGCTCATAAATATCAACGTGAGCATTCATTAATTTAATTCATTGTTTGGTTATTTTTGCTATTGTAAGTGGAAAAGGGAAAACGAGGGGCAGAACAATTGAGAGATTGATTTTTCCAATCTGGTCACTACAAAAGGTTGGTAATAATTATATTAGTTTGATGTTTGGGCAAGTATGATTTTATTAGAACAAGTTTGTCGATTATTCTTAATAGGTTGGAACATTAAATATTCAACTGAAAAAATATTCTGAACATGTTTACATACCTGCTTTTTCAATAAATGGATTAATGTTTATACACTTCATAAAGAAAATTAATATTTTATAAGGAACTTTTAGAATCAAACGATAAACTACTAGCATTAATAAATTGATGAATCATTCAATGTATTATTTTTTGCACCGATTTTAGACTCTTATAGCTAACCACCTACGCGTTCTATAAGATCCAGAAATACTGTTGGCTTAGAAATCGAAACTGCAATTGTTTATTCCGTCCCACCAAAAGTTTATTTTACATTTTTATCTACGCCTTTGATCTACAAACAGAAAGAGAATTTTTATAAACAGGATATTTTGAAATAAATTGTATTTAAGATTTGAATGCATACATGTTGAAATTATTGGTACAACATTTTTAAATTTATCTAACAAGTTATCTAGTAACTATGAAGTGTCAAAATAAAGTTGCTGATCGATTTTCTTAAATAGTATTTTATTTTTCTTTCTATGTATTTTATGGTTCGATTATGACTTGGTTGAGATAACACAATAAATAGAGTTCTGAAAATTTTCCTAGGGGACAAAATCGGACAAAGCAGGCGAACAAACGGGCCACCTTGCGATGCATTCGCATTTTATAGCACTACATATTTAAATAAAATATTTTTTTTTACATTTTATAAGAAAAACAGGCACTGTTGTTACTGACTTGCAACTCTACAATTTATCTGCTTTATTGGAGTACATGAGAGACGGAAAATTTGCCCAACTCTAACAATAAATGTAACTTGCAAATCGCTTCGACAGCTGTAACTGGGCTTTTCCATTTGCTGGAAAATTTATATTATTCGAATTATAATAACAAGCGTTTGTATTACGTTTAATTTATAATTATATAATTCTCCAATTTGTATTTTCGTCATGGATATTTAAATTTTCATAACATAATGTTAATTTCGATGATAATTCAAGAATAAAATCAATTCGTTCTTTAACACAACAACTTTATCATCCAACTCTCAGTACAATATTTATTCTTAAGCTAAAAACTCTTTCTATAACAATTCCCCGAAAATAATTTTTGATATCTGTCTTATCATCTTTTTTATAAACAATTTTCTAACTACTTAGATACACTTATTTTAAATATTACTCAGTCCAGATATCAAAGATTCACATCAATCAAGGCTCTGAGTTAACAATGAGTTATTCAGCCAAGTATAATAATATAAACAATTTACAAACATTTTAAAATTGTTTAAAAGAAACAGACCAAACGTTAAGAATGTAATGAATTGAATTCTTAAAATCAACTTTTTTTTCATTATATTAACGCACGCTGACAGAATGCGAATATCTATTTGTAACAAAATAAGAAACCACACCTTTTCGTTTTTATTTTTGCAAAATCGGAAACACAAGGACTAGATTAAAAGTTTAGAGTAATAGTGCATAAATTTTGGATAGGTTAACAATGTCTGTGCGGTCATTCATTCTGGTTTTGTCTTTCTTTATATAAATAATTTTTAAATGGAATGAAGTAATTTTTTTCATTATCTAGGATTTTTGTCTTATTAAAATTAAATTTGCTTTCATGCTATAAATAAAGCCAGTAATTGTTGTTTTTAAGATTTCAATTTATCGGGTCTATTTCTTGAACTCGTTCATTTGAATTATCCATGCCCGTTTTTTTTTTTTTTTAATTAAATGGTAATAGCATTACAATTTAGGTATTTCCCTAAAGATATTGTTTTATTATATAATGATGTGCACATAATATTGTTGTTTCTATGTACTGTAACGTTATAATTTACGTTTATATTGATTTGTATCTCTAAAGAAAATGGTTTTTAGAATGATAGCTATTCATGTGTGATGAAAGTATTATTTATATTTGCAAAGGTAAATTGGGAATCATCTACATATTTTTTTATAAAAATTATAAATTTAAATTATAGATTAGACATAATAGGTTTCCTCAAGATTCTTACAGAAGTACAAGTTGTACAATTAAACTAGATATTGATGTTTTGTATGATGATGTATTGTCCAATATGTTTAAAGAAATCCTCTCCGCATTGAAAATTATGAATTTTTATTATATTTAAAGATTCGATTATATCACATGATTTTTTATGTAGTGATTATTACTTTAGGAATAGACTCTCACAAAAACTTTGAAGCCCTTTTTATAAACTGCCAATTTTTAGTAACAAGATTATAACGTTTAGCTCCTTTTCTAATTAAGTTTGTTTTTTGACATGGTTTATCTAAAAGATATTATCCTAAATTTAGTTGAATAAATAATGAAACATTGGCGTAATTAAGAATAGTTCAACAATAACAAACAACAAATAAATACTGGATAAAAAGAATAACGTCTTAAAAAATATATTTTCAATTTATTTGTAATAGGTATTTGAATTATACCCACAAAACCAAAATTAAGAAAAAAATATTTCCTTTTAAGCAGATGGAATATCTGTTGTGTTCCATGGATATTGGAAGATTTAACATAAGCAATAATATTTATCATTAATTTCACAAAAATAATGGGTGCCTTGAAAAAAAACCATTTTGCAATTATCCTAGGAATTTGTTTCTATTTTCATTTTAAAGAAAATATGAAAAAATGTAACACAAATTATGCGAACAAAATATGTTTACTATAAACTATTGCCACGGAAAGTTCCACTACATAGAAATAAGTTAGATTTAAGAAAAGATGTATTCAGAGATTACAATCAGATTACCGGAACCTCGTCAGCACTTTTCGAGTACCGCGCTCGTGAGGGGATTGGCGACGAGGTATTGGTAATTCAGGTAGTGTTCTCCGAAGAACGCGGTTGTATTAATAAATTTAGTGATATAATATAAAGTGGTGTTTTGATAATTAACAACCCTCAAATGCAGTTCCACGGTAAGTACCTTTTTGGTAGTCTATATATTTACATATTAAAGAAGCGAGTAGCTCCAACCCCCAACCCTTACGCAAAGGGGCGCGAAAGTTAGGGCGACACTATTTCACAAAAGTGACGTCAGATATTTACTCAATTTGAATGAGAAGTCTAGTACTGCTTGCCGCATTACTTCAGAGGGATGGCTGTAGTTCTTAGAGCTATTCCATACGTAATTCACTTTGCGTCACAATCTTTAATGTCTCTCCTTTTTTCCCATGATATTTCGCGTCATAGTTTCCACAGCTTTCCATTTCTCCGTTCTCATGCTTGCTACGATGGTAGTTGGTGTTGCGTACCTGCAGTCCTTTCTGCTTGCTGTCTCTCCGGCACCCACGCTGGACACTCAAAAAAGGTGTGTTCGGCCGTGTCAACCCATTACAGTGGTAGTCCTGTTAGGAACTGCGTAAGAAACTAGTTCACCTGACCGTGTTTTCTGGCTACCGACGGCTTTAAATCCTGTATTAGTGTTTTGGTCCACACAGCTTTTTCAGTATCGCTGTTCCATCTATTCTGCCATTTTTCCAGCATGTTGTTATGGATGGTTTCTTTCTTATGTCCCTTCTCTGTTTCATGTCGGCCCTGTTTTACACCAGTAAATCAATGGTTGGTATCCCAGCTAGCATGCCAAGCGCTTCAAATGATGGCGTTCTATATCCTCCTGTAATCCGCATCGCGAGTTTCCGTTGCATACTTTGATATTTCTCTGGATTGGCCCACTTTCGCAAAGCGTAATTGCAGATAGACGCACCATAGAGCAGTCAGAACTGCACCGTAGCACTCTCCTACGGCACTCGCTCGGCCCTCCGACTCTGGGTATTAGACAACAGAGCGACCCAAAGCCCTGTTCGCTTTTCCCGCCGTTTCAGAAATGTGTGTTTTCCACCCATGACATTCCTGGCTCTGTATCGACAAGTTTCTCACTCTGATGTTAATTCATTTCACTTTCCTTCCGCTTACCAGGAGGACCACTTCTGTTTTCTGTACGGCAAGTATGAGTTGTTTGTTTTCAAGGCAGTTGATAATGCTAGGCTAGAGTCTACTTAACCCGTATTTCCAACATTCTTGCATCCCTCCAAGTCACTACCACTCCAACTTGTTCGCATATCCTATGAGATGCACTCCTAATGGTGTAGGTATTTTTAGTTTGCGTCATTATAACAAACATTCCATAACGTTGGTCCTAAGATTGACCCCTGTGGAACACCACATGTGACATCTAACTCCGACCATCAACGTCCTTCCATCGAAGTAACTATCAATCATATTATACAAATATGGTGATATACCTCTTTTTTGTAATTCATTTAGCACTCCATTCCATGGGGCATTGTTATTATTACGGTAAATCTTGTCGTGATAATATTTGGTGTTTTAAAAAAATATCGAGGACGAAATATTAAAGAGAAAATAACCGCTAGTGTGTTAAAAAAAACTATTCATTTTTGAGCGTCCGTGGCCCTTGCATAAGATTCCGCTACTACACTTAAATTTTATTGGCTACAATATGTTTATAGAGAGAATTTAATATTTCCAGAAAATATTAGTTTGCCACCAAATGTAGGTACATGATACGAAAATTCTCCATAAGAACGAACCATTAATTTATCAATGCTATTAGTAAGCTTTTATATTATCTAAAATAACTGCCGGCGAGTACTTCACCGTCAGCAGAAGGATTTGAGGATACCGTTTTGCTTAAGAGTGTATTAAATTACCAAATGCATTATAAAGTCAGTTCCATTAACGTCACTACCATTAAGTGATCATACACTCATGCGTCCTTTTCGCAAAATGCTTTCGGCCATCGCCATAACGCAATTATTGTTTTCGAAAGTCGTTCCCCGGGATAAATTTCAATTCATTATATTCTTGCGCGGCAGGATAAGTAAATTACACGGAAAGGTCCCATCTACACACTCACAGCACCCATCCCGACCATACACAAACGCATACACATGTAATTTACGTATACGTACATGGGCTCAGACCGTGGAATACAACGCGACATTCAGCCCAAGCGTCCTCGGAAAATGACTAATAAAACTTTTATCCATTAGCAAACTCATGATCGCGAGTGATATTTTAATTCGGCTTTTACTTTTAGTCCCCGGTTTGAGTAGGTGGTCAATGTTTAATGGATGCCATTATAGGCTTTCAATGTACTATCGCCCGTATAAGAAATGAACGCGGGAAAAAGAAGACGTTATGAGAGAGTGGAGCGGTTGGGAAGGAGACAGGGCGCTACTCAGGGGTTATCACTACAAGTGGCTGCTTAGTGCCAGCTAAGTGGTAGAACGCGCGAAGAAAGAAAACTGTGGATCTGGGGAAATGAAAAAGTACATTCAGAGTGTTTGACTACTGGTACGTTGATTTCCTTCACTAGCTAAAAAAATATACAGAAATGCTTATGCTCGATCGTTTCAAAATCACTATGAACAAGCATAAAGTAAGTATAATGATAATAATTTTATGTCTTTATTGAGATTATATTGGACTACAACAAAATATATAAATAAATTCAATTAGAATAGGAACGAAGTCCAGTCATGAACTACAGATGACTGCTTTACCATCCAACACCAAACATATCACATCAAAACAAAACAAAATAAGAGTATTACATAACATACTTAAATAACAGATACTAAGACCGAGTAAAAGCAAATGAATGTTACAAATGATGAAGCATGCACGCATAAGTCACTGAATATGAAGAAGAAACAGATATACATGTTCACTAAAAGAGAATTTATTGAGAGTCTTTAAACGATGTGGTAGGTAGTTATAACAATTTGCAATGTTGTATAAAAAAGACCGCTTGAAAGGAGTTGTGCAGTGATGTGGTGATGCAAATATTTAACCATCTAACTTTCTTTAATTTTTGATTAATACAATCACACTTTCTGATGCCAAATATCAAACGCATACCCGAATTCCGAAGTTTTTGGAGACGGTAGAGTCAGTAGAGTGCAACACATCATTTTAAATCATGCTTGGGTTATTGAAGGCAAGCACACTGAGAAAAATGAAAATGTCGGTACAACAAAAATTATTATTTTGAACTTTTTGCATTCCCTCAACCAGTTTTCGTTTAAATCAGCACACTTAAATTATATTGCAAAACAGTAACCTTATTGAAAGAAAACGCATATTTTAGTTGAATTATATGTGTTAATTCCAACAATTATTTGCTTTAACCATCAATGGAACGACAAAATTAGTTAACTGAATGCATGTGCGGCCCATTTGAACAAACATTTATTTTAATTCAACATTAAGATTATTGGATGAACCACAATTGTAGATTGATTCAAAACATCAGTGCAACTAATTCTGCGTAATTGATTTAAATATTCCGGTGGTTTGAGTATATTTAAATACAAAAATTTGTTGAGTGAACCAATTATTGGTTGAATCAACACATCTTTTTTTCTCGGTACAGAAATATGCTCTTTAAACCGCAGATCTACATCAATCCAAACCCCTAAGTTCTTTGCCTTGCAACAACAGGTAACGCAATACTTAACATCTATCTCAATCAAGAAATTTTCCAACAAATGAGAATGATGAACCTTTTTGCTAGATTTAGAAGGATTGATATCCAACCATAACTTAAGCGAATATTCAACTAATCTCCGTAGATCTTCGTTTAATTGTTCAGAAGTTGCAAAAGTATCGGACACGTTGAAAGATTCATATATCTGAGTAACGTCAGCGCAAAAGTGGAAACTGCAGTTCAAAACGTGTAAACTCACCTCAAACGTATTGCTGTGGTTAGAAAACCCATTTATCGCTGAGTGTATTTTAAGTTGCATATTTTGGTTATTTATTATTTTCCTTGTACAGCTGATATTCAATTTACCGAAAATTTTCACAATTTTAATTTTGTTTTGAATAATTTTATTTAAAGAGTTTATTGTATGATTTTAATTTATGCAGTGTTAAGATTTTTTTAAATTATTCCGTTCATTAAATTGTCTATTGTTCGCTTGTGCTGATTTAATGTGAATTCTATTAAATATTGTTGTTGTACTGTTATACGTCTGCGTTGTACGATTTTGAGAGAGGGATTTGTGTAAGAAAAACAATTGTAGAATTTTGTTAAGGAGTTTCTTGTTCGACTATTGACGTGAGTAAGAGGTATTTTTGTATATCTTTGTTGCCATTTTGTATTTCATTTTGATATTGTAAATTTCGCATTAATTCTGTTTTTATTTAGTCAACCAAGGAACTTTTATAATAATAATTGTTAATATATTAACGTGTACACGTAATAGATATAAGATCAATTATTATTTTTTTGTTTAGGAAGATTTATTTTAGTTTTTTCTCTCGTATATTTTTAAAGAGTTAATTTTCTGTTGTTCAATTTTGCTGTTTAACTTTTTTTTCTTTTTGTAAATTTCTAGTAATTGTCCACGCTTAGTTTATGTTGATTTGTGAAACCACGTGGATAGAAATTCAAAGTTGTGTTATTTTGATCATTCCTGATCAAACAAACTTTTGCTTTGTATAGGAAATAGCAATTGTCCTATTTTAATTAAAGTCAAGTGCAGTTTTTATTTTAGGCCAGAACTTTCAGTTCAAGGTTTTTTCTGCATAATCTGTAATTTAACCCGTTGTTACAGATTATGCAGAAAAACTTGAACTGAAGTACTGGCCAACATAAAACTGCCTTTAAAATAAATTGATTGTATGTATGGTTAAAAAATCTGTCTTTTTATAACCTTTCAATTTCGGTGGAGATAGTAATTATATTTTTTTCTCATTCATTTGCATCAATTCTAGTACAAGCAGTTCATATTGTGTACAACAAAGGTACCGAGATAAATTCCTGTGGTATCCCACACTCAACAGGCATAAACGACGAAATTAGACAGCTATACAACTAGAAATCTACCATGTAAATAATTGTGTAAAATCTGATAGCATTTTTATCAAATCTTATGTAATGCAACAGGAGCAACATGTCGAAATTTGTGACATCAAATGCCTTGGAAAATCAAGTAATACCAAAGCTGTAGCTTGTTCCTACAAAATATCAACAGTCAGGTTTGATTGGGACGTTACACAGCTTTGACCAGCTTCTAAAACCAGACTGCAGCGAAAAGAAATTATTATAAGATTTAATTTGCTAATTGCATCAATACTTTCTCAAGTATTTTAAAAAGTACAGAAAATAAGTTTATTGGCTAAGGTTTCCCACGAGATTGTGAATTCGCAGTCTTAAGTAACGGAAATACATTACCACATTTCCATGATATGGCAAAAACTGAATGAATAATACAGTAATTAACTACATGTTTTAGTATTGGCAACAAATGCAGCAAACATAAACGTGTTGTGCTTAATTGGTCATTCCCAACGAACTTGGGGTTAAATGAAAGCAACAATTTAAAGATAATGTCTTCATCTACTGCTGCGAATTCTAAAATATTAATTAACTCATTCTTATATATTATTACATCTATAAAAATAAATCAAATCGATATCTGGTGACAATGAATTTTTACATGAGAACAAACTGTTAATTAATTGTTTCGACAGCAGAAAGATGTGCAGGAACCGTAAGCGAATTATTTATCAGAACATTTAAATTGTGCAAATTCTTCTCTTACTGGTCACTTGATATGAGATTTAAAAGATCCCATGTGTTCTCGAAACAATTCTCCGGAATTAATCAAATCTGATGTAGCCCGGAATGACCGGATATTTTATCTGTAACATCTAGAGAAAAATTAAATGCGGATTGAAGCTCCACAAATCTTCTATTATTAATGCAATCAAAGCTACAACACACTGAAATAGTAATTGAAAATTATTTACAAACAAAAGTAGTGAAGATTTGTGGGGCCTCAATTTGTGTTTAATTTGTTAAAGATGGTACATTGCCTAGTAGTAGTCCAAAGATGCGAGGTTCGACAATGCCAGCAAAATAAATTTTAAATTAAAAAAAACAGTTGAATAACGCTATAGTAGAAGTATATACCTTTCAAAATTTAGGTGACTTTTTTCTACAAACATACCAAGCCCTCAGTTTAGGTGCTCCAACCCAACATAAAGATAATACCTGTAATTTTTCTAATTTAAAATATGTAAGTAGCCGAGCTCATTAAGGTCTTGCTCAGATTCTTCATTATTACTCCACCCCGCGAGGACTCAAATCTCTGGTCAATTTAAATTTTCAATCGAATTTTGCTGACAAAAGAATATTATTATATTGGCTTTTAAATAAATACAAATACATATAATTATCTTATTATGTGTATGGTCCATGAAAGACAAATCACCCCCCCTCCCCCCCTCCCTTTCAGGGTGCTGATGTTCTTTCAGCTTTGAGTCGTCAAAATCTTTAAAACTTTTGGCTGAAATGATTATTTTCGTCATCTGATACTCTCACTTTAGTTCTTCTTCCTTAAGCTAATAAAAAAATAAATGTAATATTACGACCAACATAGTTATCTACCAGAAACCAACCAATTAAGTATTTCTAAACTATGGAAAACTTATTTCTTCCCACGTATTCTCAATACTCTAATATAAATAGCAAATGCACTAAAGAATATTTGCCCAATCCTAACTAAATCGTTGAAATTAATACATTTTAACCACAGTTATGACAGGTTAGATGTTCTCTACCGTTGGTAGACAGGCTTGTATTTTAAACCGCAATTTAGACGTTTAAATTATAACTCAAATATAAGCTCCTCCGTTTCTGGGAATCACTACGTCTTTTTTTTCTTTCAACTTCAAGTTGTATAGCCACGATTGGTGTCAGTAGCGTCGGATAAATTTAAATTCGAGCTTTTTCACATCCCTCTGAATGTGGAAGGAGCAAGGCGATGATTCTTTTTCAGTCACAAGCGGTTAATTAAATTTGATTTACGAAGTGTGTTCACACTAACTTATCCTTTTAGGAAATGTGGACCGCGTATATTAAAGAAGCATTTTGGGATAAACATGTGTTGCAATTCCCTTAAAGAGACAATTAAGTATTATTTAGCAATTGTGCGTTATTTAGAGGTTTATTATGTTATTATATTTTTTTATAAAAAAAAAACTTATAGAAGAGACAAATCCAAGGCAGTACTTATTATATTATTAGCTAATACATAACTTAAAAGAAGAAATTAAATAAATTTAATTAAAGTAATGATTATTTTCAGATATTAAATATTTTTAATTGTAAATTTATTGTGAAAATACATCACTTTCACAATTTTTTACATTTCAAATGAACATTTACTTAAAAAGTTGGAATATTACATTTTTCTTTTGTTAAAAATTACATAACTTGTAAAAATACCCCACTACTTGTAAATTTGCAGTTAATAACGTGTGATAATATACTTTACACTAATTTTAAATTTTGCTTTGTATGAATATCATTTTTTTATTATATAAAATATAGGATTGTATCCCGTATATTGTGTTTTAAGTACATTATATAATGTACATATATTAATTGCACGACAATTTTAAGACAGTTTCTTGTTCATTGGGTCAAATACAGACACAACAAACAATCCGTGTATCAGGCCCATCAAATACAATTCTCTTTCAAAGTAGAGAATAAAGATTTACAAGCAGGTTTTAATGTTGTTATTATCCCAATTAAGTTAAATAGTACAAAATAATAAAACATGAAACATATTTCCCAAATAAATATGTTTTACCCTCAAAGGAAAATAATTAAGAATAATATTATAGTTTTGCGTAAAATACATCTTTTTCTTTTTTCAGTTAAAGTCAAGATGAAAAAACAATAAAAAATGAATTGAACTAAACAGATATGAGGGTACCATTCGGTAAAATATGATGTGTATGTTATAAACAAAAGATGACTATTATAAAATTGAAAATGTATCATAAAAAAATTACAACTACGTATAATTGAGTGTTAAATAAAAATGAAGAAATAAAACATTTAAAACAAACGGGTAAGTATCAATTTTAACAGATCCTTTCGACGATATTATCGCATTTCGTTGTTTCTAAAGTCAAGAAAATCAAAGAAAATGATTCTGCATTAACTCTTAACAATACTGTTCTTCTATATCTGCGAGTGGTGCTCGCAATGTTATAACGTAAGACTACACGATTCACCTAAATTCACGGAATTCAAGAATACCAATTTCTAGACGCATGTGGTTCAAAGTGTACGTCATCGAAAGTGGATAGTAAGTGTCGCACACATTCAAGAATAACCTCCCAGGTGTGGTTCGTCAAGATCATTCGTTGGAGCTGGCTCGTCTTTCGGCACTACCAAATCGTAAATTCTGACAGACCACACTTAAGTGTGGACTCTAAGCTAATTTGGGACTGCGTGAGCGCCTTAAATGAGGTGGGCACCTAAAGGGAATTAACATTGGTCTAGGTTCTTTGTCACTTAGGCGTGGAAATAAGACGGCAGACGAGCTGGGCAATATCATTCATTGGAGCAGGCTTTTCTTTCGCACTACCAAATCGCAAATTAAAAAATTCATCAATGAATGGATACATAATCAGTAGAGAGTTACCAAAGCAAAAGAGGCCTGAATTTACTAAAGATCTACTGAATAAAGATAGGAAAACTGTCAAAATGATAGTAGATCTGCTGACTGGTCACTGTAGAGTAAATAAGCATAGGTACAACATAGGCCTGGCAGATGACGCAACCTGCAGATTCTGCCAAGAGGAGGAACAAACACCAGTTCATGTGTTGTGCCAATGTGAAGGCCTGGCGAGGATAAGGTTTCTAGTAGTAGTTATGGAGAACCCCACAGCTAGCAGCTACACAAAGAACCCGCTCTGACATGATAGGCCTAAAATTTACAAAATTAGCAGCGTCTTCTAGGAAAAAGGCGATCACAATAGATCTGAAATGGTCGCGGTGAAACATGTCCATAGACTACCTCAATTCTAATTTAATCTAATGTAATCTAACCCGATATCAAAGGATTGCCATCAAACCGGCCATAAATAAGTTTTAACAAGCAATGAGGAAAAAAAAAAGCAGTGCGCATACACCACTGAATATCATCACCTTGTCCTAAACCTTTCCTAACTTTAAATTATTCTGAATAAACGCCATCTATCAAGATCTTACTTATTATCCTTTCAGTAGCATATTCACCAGGTTAGGTAAGGTCAGTTACAGACCCTGTTCTTTCAAATTTGCTAATAAAATTACGGAACGCTTTCATATCACAGGGCCCTAATCTTAACCTCATCTTTGTACGAAAACTTCATACTGCAGCGGTGTAATTTCTACCGCATTCGTTGTAACATAGTACTAAACCTATTCTTGTTTGCAGATCCATGTGCTGAAAGTTTAAAATCGTTTCAATGGACATTTACGTGAGTTTTATTTTAAGAATAATTCTCTAAATCGCAATGATTTACTTGACACTTGTATTAGAAGTTGTAACGCGGCAACTCTTTTATTTTTAATAAATACAGTAAAATCCACTTCCAAAAGCAATTAGATTCCATTGACCTTTTTACTACTAACTTGATTTCTTAAAATTATATGAGACTTTAAAGTATAGACTTTAGTATACTTTGAATAAAAGTAAATGTGCTTTGTAACACAGCGCCATAGCATCACTGGAATTGCCCAGGCTGGCTATCAAAGTGAAAACATTAGATACATCATAGAATAATTTGTCAAGTGTTATATACGCGTATTTTTTCGCAAGATTCTATTTGTTCTTTCTTTATAATAATAATAATATGAATTTATTGACACAAACCTAAGCAGGCACTGTCATCGTGAAAGTATACATGAACAGAAACAAATATAAATATTCAAATATAACAGAAAACAAATAATTGACAAATGTAAATAACAAACTCAATAAGGACAAACGAAAATTTAAAAGAAACAAAGCGAATAAAAGTACAAAAAATGTCAATAGGTTAATGTTTAGAAACACCGAAGAACTCGTCAATTGAATAGCATTCTCTGTCCATTAATAACTGCTTCACTTGTCGTTTAAATCTTTGTATATCTAGATGCTTTATGTCCGATGGCAAGTGATTGTACAATTTCACTGCTAGATAATTGGTGGAAGTTCGTGTTGTTTTCACTCAATTATATTTTTCCTGTCCTCTCACACCGTAATGGTCCAGCTTCCCCAAAAGAATTTCCGCATCGATATAATCGAATGCTTTGGACAGGTCACAGCAGGTCAGCAGTAGTTCATCTTTCTCGTCTAAGGCTCTTGTTATTGTTTCCATCATGTCGATGGTTGCCGTTATGATCGATTTCCCCTTGCGATAACCATGCTGTTCCAAGCAATAGACACTATGTTTTTCAAAGAAGGTCATTAATCTTTCTTTTATAAGTGTTTCAGTGTGAAAAGACCGGAACTATTGCAATAGGACGATAATTGTTGAGCTCTGTTTCATCACCTTTTTTTAAATATAGGCACGATCTTTGTAAGTTTTAGCTCATTTGGAAACGTCCCAGTTTGCATACACTCATTAAATATTTGGGCCAAAGGTGCTGAAACATCATCTCGCAAAAGCTCTATGGTTTCGCTCGATAAGCTATAGGCATTTTCTGATCTACTTTTACGCATATGGCTTATTATTGTTTTTATTTCAACTTTCGAAGTTGGCGATGAAAACATTGTGTGTTGTGAGCTCTCCACCTTGGCTCGAAGAAGCTTTAGAGGATCTTGATGTGGGCCTGGGAGTCCTAAAGTTAAACTTTCACCAATTCTGCTGAAAAAAATATTGAAGTCATCTGGTATGAAGCTTTGTGTACAAGTTGCTCTACTTTCATTTGTGATACCAGGTTCCTGCTTTATTATGTCCCATATTGTTTTGTTTTTATTGTGAGAGTGGTCAATTCTATTTACTACCACTAGCTGTATTTCCTTTTTATATTCCTTTTTCAGTGTTTTGTATACTTGTTTTTCCTCCTTACCATTGGTTACTTTAAGTATGGTATAAAGTGCGTCAAGCATTCTTTTCATTTCATATAGTTTTGGGCTGTTGAGTATGTTTTTCCTCTTTCGTAGTTCTTTCTTGCTTTTTGTTTTTAGTTTTAGTACAGTAAATAAACACATTTTCGATTGCATCGTGTTTTACCTCTTTACAAGAAGCGCTCAACGTGGCACCACTTGTAACTTTTAACTTCTACATTTACTTCAATAGTCTTATTGCCGATTAGTTCTTGAGATCTAGTAGCTTGATTACAAAAAAGTATCTAAAACTAACCTCATATATTAACAACCTTTCCACAAAAGATTATTTGTTTGCGAATCTTGACGTCTAATTATCGGAAATTATTCCTAAGTAATTATAGAGTCGAAGATTATCCGAAAATTCACACGCTAAACAGTCACGTACATACCGTCCAATGAAACCATACACCATAGCAGCCCGGGACCGTTTCGTTAAGTTTACGTTGTGTCACCTTATCTCGGGCGTTTACAGTTAAGTTTAATATATAAATCGAGAGCATGCCGGGTTTCCCCGATTGCCGGGAACCGTGGGGTATTATTGTCTGCCGCTATCTTTATGGCGGTTCATAACAGCCGGGAAGCCACCTACACCGCGATAAGCCGCCAGATAAACGCCGCTAATAGCTACTTGCCCACGGGACAATAAACTATATCGTTTTAAATCGAGTACGGCGACTGGGACGGGAACGAGAACCCGCTCCGGCATCACTGCGATTTTGTGATCCTTCGTGTTTCACTTCGAGAACACGAGTATCCCGCCTTGTCCTTATTAATTCTGTTCGCCTGTCGCGTGTTTCCGTAATACGATCTGGCGAATTCTTGTTGTTGGTTCGTTAGTTAGTAACGTTAAAATCACACGTGTTCGATAGAAACATAAAATAGAAATGGGATACAATTTTTCAAGCTTCCTTTTCTCGCTTATTCTTAATCCACTGAGTACTAACGAGCTCATTTAAACAATATCCAAGGTGACATAAACTTCGATTATTTGAGATATGCTTAAACTCATATTTTAATACATTTTCTTTTACATTCACATATAAAGCAAATAAAAAGTGCAAATTGAAAAAAGTGTATATAATATCGTCCACAGAACTTTGGCCAAGGGAGAAATGTTGAAGGAATCAGAAAATAAAAGGCAACTAATACTAAAAAAAAAAAATTAAGTTTAGTGGGCCAGGTTGTAAACTCTAGTGGTATATTTGTACTAACGAGCTCATTTAAACAATATCCAAGGTGACATAAACTTCGATTATTGAGATATGTTTAAACTCATATTTTAATACATTTTTTTTTTACATTCACATATAAAGCAAATAAAAAGTGCAAATTGAAAAAAGTGTATATAATATCGTCCACAGAACTTTGGCCAAGGGAGAAATGTTGAAGGAATCAGAAAATAAAAGGCAACTAATACTAAAAAAAAAAAAATTAAGTTTAGTGGGCCAGGTTGTAAACTCTAGTGGTATATTTTTTTATTAAATGCTTCTATTCCTGAAACTAAATGGAAAAACAATGTACCAAAAAGTTTCCGCCGTATCATACTGCTGTGGATTGGCATCCCGGGGGTTTTAAACTCTATGTTGTTTTTAGATATCAGTATTTGTCGATGTTTCGGGCAAATTCTCTCAGAAGTTATTGTTTTATTTTTAAGTAAGATTTTGATAATTGATTTGATTTGATTGTTTAGTTTGTTGATTTATATGTTCAGTTGAAATTATGTTCACTCTTTATTATGTTTAGCATCTGCTTATCTTGTTATATGTCCTTCTTTAAAGGTATCTTCGATGATCCTTGTGCGTTAGTTGCAGCCCACGCAATTGTATATTTTATATATGTATGCGAGTTTGGGCCTCTTTAGGGCAGTTCCGAGGTTGATGTCGCGTATGTAAGTACTTGTATTTTATTTGCTTGGTTACCGATTTGGTAATTTCTTTTTTATATTAAATTTTTTGATTCGCTTAATTTGAATTAGAAACATTAATCGAGGAACTCCTTTTAAATAATTGATATTATATTATTGTGCACATTATGAATATAAGATCCGTTATTGTATTTTGTTTCTAGAAGAAGTTCTTTTTTTAGGTTCAAAGAATTTAAATTTTTCCGTTTTTTTTTTGTTTGCTAAATTTGTATTTTATATTTAATCACCTCGGCTTAGGTGAAGATAAGCATTGAGCTTGTAATTATATTTCAATTTAATATTATTATACTTGTTTGTCCACGTTTAAATTAATTTTAGTGTGTTGTAATTTTTAAGACCACGTGGATTTTTTGTGCGATTTGGATTTTCTTCTAGAACAAATCTGTCTTTTGTTTGATAAAGGATTTGCATCGTCCTTTTTAATTGTAGATTCGTGCAGTTTTTGTTTTCGTCCAGGACCTTAAGTCCATGGTTTATTTTTTTTACTGCAATTTGTAACAAATGTTTTTTTTTTATAAAAATAAAATTTAATGATTGTAAATGTCATTCTAAATTTCTATACTTTTATTTTGAATCAACCATTTCAATCTTTGGGGATTTTTAAGAAAGTAAATTTTTCAAACGCCCACATTTTACTTTTCATGATAGGTTTTATTGTGAGGGTAACCCTGAAGTTAATTAGTCTTCTGCGGCCTTTTAAATTTTTATCCGCTGAGCTAGTAAATTTAAATTTCCATTTTTTGTCATTTTCAATTTCACTTTGCATTTATGCTTGTACCATCAGTACACAGCAATACGTAATCTTAAAATTGTTTTTGTTTCAAATAGAATGCCCTGTACATTCTTATATAATCAATCAATATATAAACCAAACAGTAAATTTTTTTAAGTTTATCTTGAGCTGGATATCTTAAATTTATTCTATATTCATGGATGTCAAAAAATTGCAGAAAAAGCTTGTTAGGAATTCAATAGAAGATACCCTTTACTTGCTACCAATGGACATAAAAAACGCTTTTTGTGACAACTGATAGTGTTATGAAGAAAGATAAGAAAAAAAGCATTACCATTTTAAGGGATTTTAAAACACATCCCAGTAGCTCGATAGCTACTACTTCGGAAAATTTGAGTACCTTGAAAACGTCTGTTAATAAAAAAAAAAATGAAAATAGAGGTGGATTTATTTTCAGGAATTTTAATCCAAGCTAAATCAAAAAAAATGATTTGTGAGATAAAGTTTGTATTGCTTCAATAATTCTAATATTTTTTTTTATTTAAAATAATTTGAAGAGATGTATGAAAGTTCAATTAAGAGAGCATGAGAAACAGAAGGAATAATAAATTATTATTGATGCGCGGAACTTTATGGAAAAATGTTCTCATTTAAGAAAATATAACTTCTGTGAATTTGAAAGATTTCAATAAAACTTTTCCACTGCTGTTCCATCGAACGGTTGTATATTATATATACATTCGATCTGTAATAAAATACAATAATGCAAAATAGATAGAGGTGTTCAAAGAAATCTGGATTGAGTTACTAGAAGCTTTGCACATTTAGCTTCTTCACAAGCCCTAAAGATATTTCGTGTTAATCTTTTCCCTATTCCACATATATTTTTACCACCATCACTGGTAACAGACTGTGGCTTCACTGTAAATTGTACTGAGTTGTCGTTTTCTCGACTTCCTTGAAGATATCTAGCAGTTGTTGCATGCACAAAAGCTGATAATACAGCGTTACTATAAAATAAATAGACACCTTTGGTATTGTATAAAACAAAAGTTATTTGTGACATCGATATGCATTTTGCGCTGTCAGGTTGAGGAACTGTAGAAGTTTCGATAGTACACTTGGTAGTACTGCGCAAGCAAAATAGCTACGATGGTTGCAAACTCTACTGAGAATGCATATTGGGTGCTTGAATTTGCCAAAACGAACTCCGTAACTGTTGTCCAACAATATTTTCGAACACGTTTTGGAAAACCACCACTTACTAGACAGTCGATTTACGATTGGTACAATAGATTTGAAACGACAGGGTGTTTATGTAAGGGCAAAAGTCCGGAAAGACCTCGTGTGTCAGAAGAAACAGTGGAACGTGTTCGTGCTGTTTACCAACGAAGTCCGCAAAAGTTAACAACACGTGCAAGTTTGGAACTACAAATTCCGCAACCATGTGTGGAAAATTTACGTAAGCGACTAAAACTGACGCCTTACAGATTGCAGTTGGTAACAGCATCTAGTGAAGATGACAAGCTTAAACGTCAAGATTTCTTCAATGAAATGCTGCAACGTAATGAAGATGAGTTTTGAGAGCAGATAATTTTCAGTGACGAGTCAACGTGCCACATAAGTGGCAAGGTGAATAAACACAACGTCCGAATATGGGGGACTGAACCTCCGAGAGTGTTGGTGGAGCATTTGCGTGATTTTCCAAAAGTGAATGTGTTCTGTGCTGTATCTCGCACAAAGGTGTATGGTCCTTTCTTTTTTGAAGAACACAGTAACGGGAGCTACATATCATCAGATACTGATCAATTGGTTGATGCCCCAACTGCATGAGGACGGGGGGAAATTTATCTTCCAACAGGATAGAGCACCTCCTCACTGGCACCGTGTCGTTAGAAATTATCTGGACGAAACATTTCCACAGCGCTGGAGAGGCCATGCAACAGCAGACAACCGCGTTCTCGTATGGTGGCCACCAAGAAGCCCCGGTCTTACACCGTGCGATTTTCTTCTATGGGATTTGTGAAAGGCCTGGTTTACGTCCCCCGCTTCCTAATGATTTAGATGAGTTAAAACAACGCATCACGAGAGTTGTGGAAAGTGTCGATGCAGATATGTTGTATGTATGTATGTATGTAAATAGAAGGGTGGTGTTACACTGCGACCTATAAGATCTATTGTGTCCCCTATTCTTGCTGCTTTACAGGTGGCCTTCCAATCCTATTCCTTTTAGAAAGTGTAGGATGTCAGAGGGCCCCAGTCTAGGTAAGTCTCCTCTTCGATTTCACATGCTCCAGGTGCAATGCCTCGAGTTGCACAGTGCTACGCAGTTTGAGAGGAGGTGGATGGATGTTTCATCCTGTTCCCCACAAAATCTGTATTCAGGATCTTTTTCCAATCCAAGCTTACTCAGGTGTCCTTTCAGTCTACAATGGGTTGAAAGTATTCCTGTTAATATGCGAACATTATTCTTACTCAGGTTGATGCATTCTGTAAACCTCTTCTGGTTATGTTCCCAGAAGGATTTTACTTTGCCTCATTCCCTGGAGATTTTCCCAGTAACTGGATTTTCTCCGCCCCATTTCCATTTTTAGTTTCTTCAGTATTGTACTGCTACTTAACCCGCAAAAGGATTCAGGCCCTACAAAAGGCATTCCAGTCCCTTTTATTGCGAGGTTATCCATTATTTCGTTTCCTTCCACTCTTGTGTGACCCGGAACCCACAGGAGGGTTACTTTATTTCTTTTGCCTAGCTCATTTAGTTTCCCTAGGCATTCCCAGACATCTTGAGCTGATTCATATGGGTTCAGCGCCTTGATGGCGCTTGACTATCAGACACGATGATAATCTCCTGCTTTCGATAGTTCCTATCCATAAAGAATGAACACGTCTTCCAATAGCGTGTATTTCCGCTTGAAATATACTTGGTATTTTCCCAAGCTTCGAAATATGTAGTTCTAGCCCCATATATTCCTATTCCAGTTCCTTCTGCCGTTTTGGAGCCATCAGTATACCATTTGATGGCATTTCTATTCAAGTTCAAGATGGTGTTATGATCCCACTCGCTCCTGTTACTTAGCTTTATGGTGAATTCCTTCACAAAGCTGAATTTTTTTAACATATTCCCCGGGACATATCCCAGGTTTGATCACCATCAGGAGATTGAGGCCTATGCCTAATCATTCCTTCCTTGACCATTCTTAGTGCGGTTTTTTCGCCACGCCTCTACTACAATGTGGAGGGGGCAAGAATCCAATACTACTTCAATAGCTGCTGTTGGCAGGTTCTCATAGCCCCCGTTACGCATACACATGCAAATCTTTGCACTTTCGAGAGGTTAATTCTCGCGGTGGCCAGATTAGTTCTTTTGCTCAATGCTACTGATGCATAGGTGGTGTCGGTCTCGCTATCGTTGTATACATCCAAAGCAGTATTTTTGGGTTGCATCCCCAATTTTTCCCTGCAAAGTTTCTGCACACCATCAAAGCTCTTTTGGCCTTGTTGGTTACTTCAAGTTCATGTTTGTTCCATAGAAGTTTATTGTCTAGGGTAAGGCCTAATATTAACTTCCGCTCTCCGTCTATATTTTGCCCATCCAGTTTTATGGTTCTAAGATTGGATTTTTCTTTCCTGGTAAATGCTACTAGGGTTTCTTAGTGGGTTGACATTGAGTTCCATCGATTGACACCATCTTCTCGTGAAGTTTCAAACCTCTTTTGAACTATGTCACAGAGGGTATTCTCAAATTTGCTTCTTGCGTATATGACAATATCATCAGCATACCCTTGACAAGATATGCCTAGATCCGTCAGTCCGCATAAGAGTTCATCTACTATTAGACTCCACATAAGTGGGCATTGTTAACTCCCCCCTGTGGGCATCCTCTGGTCGTACTAACCGAGATGGTCTTATGTCCCACATCCGCCTCCACCGACCTGGTAGACAGCAGTTGCGACATCCATCTAGAAGTCACGCCGTCTACCCCCTATTAATAATGCTTTTTTGAAGACTCGTGTGGATGTTGTCAAAAGCACCCTCTATGTCTAGAAAGGCGCACACTACGATTCTTTATTCGTCAGGCATTTGGATTTGGTCCGTCAGCTCCACTAATGCAGTCTCAGTGGATTTCCTGTTTGTAGGCGTGCTGACAGGGGTGCAATGGCACCCGCTCCAAGATTCTGTTCTGATTATAGTTATCTACAGCCTTTCCCACCGTTTTCACAAAGAATGATGTGAGGCTGATGCAGATATGTTACACCGGGTTTGGAATGAACTAGACTGTCGCCTTGATGTGACAGGAGGAGCCCATATTGAGCACCTATGAGTTCCCAAAGTAAACTTTTAGAATCACTTTGTAAAATAGTTTAAACGAATTCATAATAACGTTATTAGTTTAGGATTAATAAAACATTGAAGGTGTATATTTCTTTTGTAGTAACACTGCATAATAAATTTTCTTTGTTACTCCAAATCCGATATCAATTTTTCGAATAAACGAAAACATTTGGGCAGTATCAGCGATGTCTGTTGACTCATAAAGAGTCAACGAAAGCTATTTATTTTTTTTTTGCTTTCTCATTAATAGACATATTCTCGGCGTATTCTAGCATGCTCGATTCTTCTGACAGTCTGACAAGTGAAATAGGAATTGGAACTACTTAACTCACAAAAAAACATTTTTGTTGCATTAAATTATTACTAATAGAAAGATTAAATCAATATTTTTTTGATAATGCTTGTTTTGTTTGAACAAGATGGAAAATGAGGGCGATAGTCTTTTACTACTTGCAGTAGATACTGTTTTAATCTTCATCTTATGTTATGATATGTGGTATTTATGTCCTTCATAAGCTTAACACCCGTTTCTGCAGTCATTAACAATGGTAAGTTTTGGATTACCGTAAGACCTACCAACATGTTGGTACTCATCGATGGAATTCCAAATCTTAGGAGTAAATTCAGCTATTTCTTTGAAAATAACATTTAAGCGTTTAGAAACAAAATTATTTGACTCTTTCTCTTTAAATCCTTTAGCCATTTTTATTACAATTAGTATACAGAATCGCCATTCTTATTATAGGTTTGATTTTTACATTGCTTATAATATTATTATTGCTTATAATATTATTGCAATTATTTGTGAAGTTAGTGGTTTATTCTATAGTAGTTCAGATTAATGTGTATTTTATTAATAGTTAAGCTTTCTAAAAATGTTCTTTTATTGCATTATTTATTTGAAATAAATTCTTTATTTTTTCTTATTGTCAATTTTTTTTACGGGTGTATTTTTGCCCTCTCCATGCACTATGACTTGATTTACCTATCAATGCCTCTACTTCTAATAGAAGCATGCCTTTCATAAATATAATGATATATATAACTGTTCTTAGTCGAAATGATTTGTGTTGTATATACTTTTGGGCTTGTAAAGGTAATTATATTATTAGGCAATTTTAACGTTGTTTGAAAATTACCAACTATTCCCCTAATATCATATTCATTGTAAGGTATCATATTGGTCGAGTTCATCAATTTTGCATATCAGGTAAACAAGGATAAATAATTTTATGACAGCGTTAGAGGTCTTCTAGTTTCACCTGGCACGTAATTAATTCAAAATTACAAGGGAGCGGACTGGGCAGGAACGGTGGTGAAACGCGTTAGAATTTTAATATTAATTTAGCGAACAGACGCTTAAGACGACAACCCCACGTTATTAGTAATTAATTAAGGGGAGTAAATTAAATCGATGATACGGCGCCGTTTTGGTACATAAATATATGCAAGCGATGTTTATATGTGTACGGATATATGGGAGCTTGTATACAAGTGTGTGATTGTGTGCGTGTCCCTTTGTGTGTGTGTGCGTGGATCCCTTGATATTTCCACGTCAATGTGCGCGCACTGACCAACCAGGTAGCCTGAGGGCTCTGTGAAACCGACAGCCGCTCCAAAACCACTTTGATGTTGTACTTCAGGAGGTAATTAGAGTTTGCCGATCAGGTGGTAAAAACACGTACGAAGCATTTACGGCGCGGTCGGCCATATTGTACTCCTCACACGAACGCATATGTTTCTAACAATGTTCTATGCAAATGTTACCTTTAAGCCTTATTCGGCAGGTGAATATACACTTTCTAACCAATGTGTCAGAAAGTATTATATCCCTTCTAGAAGTAAAAAATTAAAAACGACTACAGACTGTGCTCTCACTTAAATGTGAATTTTAAGTAATGGTACGGTCTGGCTCGTGCAATATAATAAGAATATTTATCATCCAACAGCACCTTATGCTAATTACAGGCTAATTCATATACAAAAGAAAGATTAAATTAAGAGTCTTAAGTGATACACTTCAGTTCAAAAAGAAGAAAACGCATCTACAAGCACATTAAAAATTATTGCTCTAACACAAACTAAATACTAATAAGATTAAATTGAAAGTAACAAATATACTTCCGCGATCATTGTCTATACCAGTGGTTCTCAAACTTATTTAGACACTGTACCCCTTTTTACCCACAAAACATTTTAGGTACCCCTTCTCAGTTACCGGTACTAAGTAAACTATAATTAAAATATTAAACAAATCTTAAAGCCTTTTATGTAGCATAGAAGTATAGTGTTAACCTTTGAAACTGAATTACGCATCATGTTTAAATAAAAACAAAGAGATATTGTTTACAAACATTTTTATACATTAAAAACAAAAACACACACAAAATTTTAAAGAACAAAAAGCGCTTACTTTCAAAGAGATTAGTGAGAAGGGTGAGCTTGTTTCCCTTTGCACAGTTTATCAAAATTGGGTTTTAGCTTGGTTAAATAGAATCTTAAATCATCTTCAACATTTAATTTGTTTCTAGATTTATTTTTAAGATAGGTTAAACTTGAGAAACCCTTTTCACATAAATAAATGGTGGAAAACCCAACAAGAAATTTAACAGCAGTGCTTGACAGTTCTTTGTATTCCTTCCCAATACCGATCCAGAAATCTAACAATGTAGTACACAGTCAAATATTTGTTTTTCAACCGTGGGATCACATGATACTTCAATGAGGTGTTCCTTTTGAAAGATAGTCAGGTTAGTGTCCATAGCATCAGCATTAAAGGGGTCACGTATCCAGTTATACTGTTTCTCCAAAGGTGGAAAGTACTCTCTTATGCGGATCTTCAATGCATTCAAATGCTGGCCCATTTGAGTCTTGAGTTCAGTGAAATCAGATATGTTTTTCTCATTATCTTGCAAAAATGTAAGTAATCTTTCAAACGGCTCGCAGTTGTTATTTTCTATTTGTTTTTCCCAGAGAATGATCTTTTTTACCATTGCATCAGTTTTCTTTTCTATATTAAAAATATCAGAAACACTGCCTTGCATGGTTAAATTCCAGATGTTGAGTTTTCCAAATAATATCACTTAAATAAGCCAACTTCAAAAGCCAATCAAAATCAGTAAGTACAGAAGACAGATGGGATTTGTGTTCGGTAAAAAAATTATGTAATTCTTTGTGGAGTTCAAATACACGGGACAAAACATTTCCCCGAGAAAGCCATCGTACCTCAGTATGTAGCAATAAGTTCTCATGGAGGCTCCCCATATCCTAGCATAGAATTTTAAAGTAGCGAGATTTTAGGGGCCTAGTTTTTATGAAGTTCACAATTTTCACACTCTGATCAAGGACATCTTTAAGTTCATCAGGGAGGTGTTTAGCCACCAAAGCCTCTCGGTGAAGGACACAATGAGTAAACTTACACTCAGTTGAAACCGTTTTAATATGGCCTACCAGCCCTGTGATGTGACCGCTCATAGCCTTAGCACCATCCATACACACTGACACACAGTTTTTCCACTCGAGCTGGTTTTCGGAAAAAAAAGAATCTAACAAATTGAAAATATCTTCACCTTTTGTCGATGTTTTAAGTGTCTTACAAAATAAATATCTTCAAATATTCATCTTGAAAAATGCCACGTACAAAAACGATCAGTTGGGCTAGGCCAGCGACATCCGTGGTTTCATCGAGTTGTATACCAAAGCAAGGACTAGCTCGAATTGCTCCAACAAGTTGTTCTTTTGTGTCATACGCCATATCACTAATTCTCCTTGAAACTGTATCATTTGATAATGGAAATTGCTGTAATTCTTTTTGCCTCGTTCTCTCCAAACATACAAGAAACAATTTCTGCTGCGACAGGGAGGATTAGGTTTTCGTCAATAGTATGGTTTTTACCAGACTTCGCAATTAAATGACTAACTTTGTAAGAAGCTTTTAGAGCACTTTCATTTTGTTCTGCACCAGAAAAGTGTTTTATCGTGTTTTTCCTACTTTTCAAATCTTCCAAAAGACGTTCAAAGTACCGTAACTCCTTTTTGACTAAGTTCTCATGTTTGCTTTCAAAATGGCGTTTTAAAAGAGAAGGTTTCATAGAATTGTTTGATAAAATTTCTGAACAAACAACGCATTGTGGATTAGGCTCGTCTGAGCTTCCAGTCTAAGTAAAACCTAATTTTAAGTACAACTCGTCATATTTTCTCTTTTTACTTTTATATTCATTTGCCAGTTTTTCGGGTTTTTTTATTTTTTCCTTGAGCTGCTCATTAGTAACAAGACGTTCAGGTCTACTTTCATTTTGTGAAGTTGATGGCCCAGAATTTTGATGCAGATCTTCATGAGGCCTTTTCTTTATTAAAATTCACTTACGTGGTACCTGACTCAGTTTTCAAACAGATGTCCGTAAACGTGTTTCAACAGGATTGAGTGTCCGCAGAATAACACAACACAACACAAAAATAACACAATACTGAGAGCGAGCTTGTAATAACAGGCAATGCTACTGCAGTGCAGTGACACGAGTGATTGGCCGGCCACACAGCCCCACTCTGATGACTAAGCCCTTAGTGACGCGCGCACGTCAACGTGTCCATACGTGTCCCGGGTTGTTTTATTTTATTGTTGGCTGGCCGCGTACCTCCTCAAAATTTACGTACCACAGTTTGAGAACCACTGGTCTATACTATACTCTGTTGGGTTTCCGGGCTGGAACCTCATCTTGGATTTTCTTCTGGCTGATGTTTCGTCCACATTTTCAAGGAGCATTTTCAGTGGTGCTGTACTGCTGTTGACCTAACACTGAACGACTAACGCATGGGGATGGGTTTACTGGTTCGGAATATGAACACCTTTTAATAGGGACTCATGCATGCAAAAAAACTCGTTGCAGTCACCAGTAAGCTGCGCCTTCCATTGTTATATATGCAGTTCTTCTATAAAAGCAGGCAATCATTCCATAAAAGCAGTAATTGTCTCCCACCTAAAGATGTGGATGGGTCAGTCCGTTAAAAAAGTAAATTTTGCTTGGGTGTTAACTACACGACATATAAAGCACAAACCCGCCGAAACTGGATTTCATCATTAAAAACTAAAAAAAAGTAAAATTTATAGCCAAAAATTCTTTAGTCCGGGCCTGATGCAAGGAAACGTCATGTTAAGCACCCGCTAAACGTGGTATTATGTATAAATACATTGCACTCATGTAGTATTATTCTTAATGGTATGCGTATAAGTATAAGTTCATTTAACGTCATTCTGAATAAATAAAAGCCAATCGGCCAGTGTGCCCTTGTAAACATAGCAAAACTGAGGCATTTTAAATTTCTTCTTTTTATAAAATAAACATTCCTTATTTGTTAAGAGCATTCTACGTAAGTCTACAAAGTATTATTTTTAATATCCTGATAAGACGTTCGAGTTTCACCGGATATGCGACTTCAGTAGTTACAAAAAAAGTCAATATTTTTCTTTTGCTTTGTCGAATCGAGAATTAGTTGTTAATAAACTCTTTTGGATTTATTTAATCAAATAACGCAAAATGAATTGAATCGAATTACACAGAAATAAATGTAGATACAGAAAATTTGCAAACACCCTTTTTACTACGATGTCGCGCGAAAATGAATCTATACATTCCCGCGCTTTTGCCGATGCATCAAGCTTCGATTTGCTTTATATGAAATCATGATGGTCCTGAAAAGGATCGTTTTTTCGAGACGGGAAGAATTTAAATAAAATGTTCGAAGTGGTTTGCACTCCAAGCGGCGATCCACACAAAACTAACAGCGGTAATGGCTGAATGATAGTGGTATGCGGGGGTATACTCGGCACAGCATTTAGGTTGGGCACAGGTGCGGCTCTAGCCCACGGCATTTACAAAATATTTTTTTCTCGATAATGTTTACAGATAGCCTCCTGTGCAATAAGACTTTTTGATCGTATATGATTACAGCTGCTACATATTATTATATTTACCTCTATATCTGATACATCCTGTATAGGGGTAACGGTTCAATGAGTCGTGACGGTTTCTGTGAGAAGCGTTGTTGTGTTTCCCAAAACTACCCCAAGCGTGGCAGTTGTGATTCAGTTGTTTTGGGAAAGCCAACCCAATCAGACAATCTAATTCGATTACCAGGTTGTGAGAGTTACGATTTAGAGGTGCGTGGCGGTTGTAACTGCGTTATCCTTCCCAAAACAACCCATAGCGTGACGGTTGTGATTCGGTACTTTTGGGAAAGACAACCCAATCGCAACCGTCACGCACCTCTGAACTGTAAGTGTCACTACTCACTAATCCGTAATCGTTACCCCTATATAAACCCGTCCTCGTGCGTTAGTCCTTCAGTTTCAAGTCAACAGCAGTAATAGCAGCCTTCAGATGTCCCTTGCGAGTGAAGGTTAAATTTAATTTGAAAATGTGCTACTGAAAAAACTTTTAAGAGACTGCAATGAAATAGAAAATGTATCAATAATTCAACGGTTCGATAATGATTTACAACCAAACTCATGTAACATCTTAGTGTGTGAGTAACGAAGTATGACGAACACGGTAAGAAATTATTCTGGATTTTTTCCCGACTCCAGACAACTGTACAAAATCTCAATAATCTATCTATGTAATACTTACTACTAGTTTTGCTCTTATGAACGTACTCTAAAAGGCATGCAGCACGCTATTATTAAGTTCCTTAGTATTCCTAACAAGAAATCAAACAGGTTCGAGCATAGTGAAAATGGCAATTCCGCATGTAGATTGAAAATCAGCTTCATGCCATTAGACAACGCCCGAGATCTTTGGTCCTGTAGCACTGCTGGATAGGGAAATTATAACATACAAGACATATATGTAAGTTGTATGGTTGTTGCTTTCCCGTAAAGCTTATAGTTTTACACTTGCTGATATATAGAAGCATCCAGTCATCATGCTGCACAGAGTAGAATGCTTTAGAAAAGCCACCAGAAGTTTTATCAACTTGAGCCTGTTCATGTACGATACCAGAAGTAAAATGGGTGAAAAGCATAGGTTAGAAATGGTTTCTGGATTCTTCACGCGCACTTAGGCCACTCTAACCGGGCCCACTGTGCTACCTTCCTTACGCGGTGTAACTCACCTGCAGTCTACTCGAGCCAACCCAAACGAAGAGTGAACTCAAGCAGTGTAGCATGTGAGGCGCCGCCAAAGCTGGCCATACTGGGCCAGAACTCCCCCAGGATGGAACCTGGGGCAAGCGCCGGACAGTCACATAAGATGCGCTCCGGTGTCTCGTCCTGTAGGTAAAATGCACGGCAGAATGGGCTGCTAGTCAGTCCTATGCGGTGCATTAAGTTTGCAGTGACTAGTCAATAGCCCTACAACTTGACGTAGTTTACTGCGACAAAGCTGCAGACAGTATCTCGTTGTCCTAGACGACAGCCTGGGTATGGCTTTGCGTGCCTGACAGCAGGTGGTTATGGATGCCCATCTCTCCTCGTGTAGAGTAGTGGTCCACCGGTTTATTAGGGTATTGAGTGTAGCCGAAGAAATGGGAAGAACAGGCTCCGGTCCCATGTAAGGAGAACACGAACCCCGTCTCGCCAACCTATAGGCAGCCTCTTTTCCCAGATTACCTTTATGACCTTTGACCCATCCGAGTATCACGTCATTATCAATAGCGATCGCTTCCAAGGCATTGTAACACTGAAGTACTAGGTCCGAAGCGATCTTATAACTACTAAAGGCTTCAAGGACAGCTTGGCTATCACTGTAAAGGACAATACATCGTCCCTTAATGCCCCTTGCTAAAATTTCTTCGGCACCATGCAGGATCGCCAAAACCTCCGCTTGAAAAACCATAGCGAACCCACCTAGTGCCAACTGGAAATGGTTTTTTCCTTTAACAAAGCCATGGTGATCGAAATTTGACTGTAGTAATGAGCGCCTGAGGATGGAGGGTGTCACAATAAATCTGAAAACATCGCGGTGAAATAAACCCTTGGTGTCGCTCCGATCTTGTATGATCCACATGATGCATTTAATAAGCTGCACATACCGTTAACAAAGGATTTTCCATAACTGCTTTATTTTTTCTGTTTGTGTAAGTTTGTACACTGGGAAAAATGTACAGAATAATTCTTTAAAATTTTAAAAGAAAACAATATTGTATGTTTTTTTTTACGCTGTCAGTTTTTACATTTGTCAATCAATCTCCGATATAATTAAGCGTAAAACAATTACTTTTTACCCAGTAAATTCCGTCAAAGCAACACGAAGCACCAATACCCGTAAAAAAAAAACAAAATCCCTATTCAATTCGTTTCAAAGTCGCACCATACGATACGTTATATATCGTATAACCGTTGATAATCCACCTATACACAAACGCCGGCACAAACACCGCCATCCCATATGTGTATACGTACATGGAAAGTATATTGCTGAGAATGTGGACGACGTTCCATTGTAATAAAAAAATACAGAGTGAAATTTTTTCAGGGGAATTAATTACGTTGGCTGAACAGGATATCAATGCAACATTTCTCATTGTTAAAATACCAGCATCTGACATAATGAACTAGCGTGTGTATATTTTATAGGTTTTTCGCAATTTTTAGCCTTGTTCGGATTTAAAACGACTGTCTGCCTAATTAAGGTGCACAAAGGGTTTCCGTCTCCCTCGGCCGTTCGCTATTCGCGCATCTCTTTTCCTCTAGCCGTCTCGCTCACGCTCTGTTCACCCAAGGAAATTGTTAACTATCTATTCAAGGTTTTAATTAATAATTAAATTGAAAACTACGCCAGCTAATTATCTAACTTTATTAATGGCGTATTTATACTGAATTCGATCGACTCTGTGTACCCTCTGCCCTAGTTAACCGTACGTAAAACAAATACGAGGTTGTTTATTCTTCATTGAAAAGTTTCTTTTGTGATAACCTGATTAGGTAATTATTACTTTACGATTAATCTCAACATAGCTATAAATGAAACACAATAGAACAGATAATTACTATAATCAATCAGTTAGAAGAAATAGCTTCGACTACGCTGTAGGATGCGGTAAATATGATAATGACGTCTACCAAGATTAAAAGGAAACCATCAAATCTCAAACTAGAATTTGTGTTAATATTTTGGAACTTTCCTATAGCACTTGCCTAAGGTAAAGCGCAGCAAGTGTATTTCGGAGGAAAATGTGTACAAAGCATTCTGAAACACCATTAACAACTGATTAAAAACAGCCGCAATGGGTTCTGTGTTGAGAAAATTCCTAACTATTAATATTTTTTCTCTATAGAATATGATGATTCATTTTGCTATTTTACTGTTTTGGATTTGCTTTTTTCTCTAAAATATTAAAGAAATGACGAACCGCTGTAAGAGATTCCAAACTTTTATTAACATGAATGGCAGACTACATGAATAGCAAGTCTCATACTAAAGTCTATGTCTATCAGTTGTCTCTGGAATAAAAATGCCGTTATTGCTAAAATCTTAATAGCCATACTTCAAATGCCTCTTTGCAAAATGGTGTAGTGAAGGTTATTCAGAATTAGTTTATGTCTTCCAAAATATTCATCATCTTTGTGTGGTTACTGAAAAAATCCGAAAATTTTAAATGGAATCCTTAGGGGCAACCATAATTTTCTTCAGCTTTTGCTGATGTTGTAAACTAGAGTAGACATCTTTATTGGCAAATTTCCTGGATTTTACGCCTCCGCCCAAAACCACTGAATTATGTACTTTAAATAAATAAAGCCCTCAGAGGAAGGAAAATATCTTTGGGTCATCCTAGATCCCAAGCTTACATGCAATCGACAGCTTCTGAGGTGTAAAACCAGAGCGTAGGTAACACTCATATTGGATATAAGAGCCCATGGAAAAAACATGGGCGTTAAGACCTATATGATGCACCGGACATACATCACGGTGATTAGATTCATGATCAGCTATGTATAGGTCACCCAATATAGAATGGCCTCTGAGATGCATTCAAGGAAAGAGTGCAGGTACCTGTGTGAAAGAGAGAGGTAGCTAGTGCCTAGAGCTAAGTACATTCCGCGCGGCAATCAAAATGGTCGTGCTTGTACTATCTACCCCCACCTTACACAAATGCTACTGCGTCGCCGGCCATTCTACATTAGGTGACCTATACCTCTGGTATGATGGACAAAGGTGCAGCGGCAAACTGCTTTAATTGAACTTAGCAAAATATAGGGGCTTGCGCGAGATAACACGAGCAATGGAAGACTACTCCTACGGCAGCAATGAAATGCCTTGTGGACCTCCCTTCTCTCCATTTGGTGACAATAGGCAATACAAGAATGATGTATCTCAGATTGCAACAATTATTAATTGGCAGATATGCAAGATTTTGCCACGGTCCTTGAAGCATAGGCATACGCAATATTGCATTGCGCAACTGAAATCAATCAGAAGGCTTGTGAAAATAAGCGCATCTATATTGCAACACACAGCCAGGCAATATTGACGACACTAGTGAACCCTAAGATACAATCAACATTGGTTTAGGAATGTATTCGAAAACTGAATAGCCCCATAGATCGCAATAAAGTCACTTTGTTGTGGGTGCCCGAATAATGGACAATCGAAGAAAGCGAAAAAACCAATGAGTTAGCAAGAAAAAGATCATTGGCTTCATATATAGATGTAGAACCTGTTCTAAGAGTGTCTATAAAACGTACCACGAAAGAAAGTAAGGAATTGTATCAAAGAGAAGCAACACAAAAAACATTTGAATAATACAATCAGGCAAATTCTAAGTAGGAATCAAGTACACTGAAACGACAGTTACAGAAAATTGGAATCAAAAAGACAGGCAATTTTTGGCAAGCAAAAAATGAACTCGGAGAAAAGCTTCGGTTAATCAGTACAGATTTGTTCAAGGCACTAGGATACTCGAATGGCTAGTTTAATTTCTTGGATAAAAGAAATGTAAAATTTAAATGCCAAAAGGCTGCAGTGTTTTCGGAGACTTCATGTTAGATGGCTCCCAGAATACAAAATATAGAAAATCGACTCAGTATGCAACCTTGTCTTACTCCTTTCTTTGTAATGAATATTTTTGGGGTTGCGTGTTTCATTCGAACATATCTTTTTTTTCTTTTTCCCTAGAAACCTTCGTATGTTTATTGTATCAAGGATTTCATCTTTTCTTTTTCAGATTTGTAAGCATTCCAAGGTTGGACACATATTAATTCGGCAAACATTGAAATATGTTGAAAATTGTTTTCTCAATGCTTTTCAATGAGAGTCACGCACACCAATTAGATTAAAAACAGCAACCAAATCAAAATACATTTAAATCTTTCGACAAAATGTTGGACGACTATAACATTTTAGTACGTCTCAATGCTTCCATATTCGGCAATACGTTTTATATATAGGCTTTTTCTCCATTATCAAAAAAGTTTTAGCTTTCGACAAAGTGTTGAACGTGCAAGTATTCTCATTTGTTTGAGTGCTCAACCTTTTATGGAAGGCAGACGACATTTACTCGATGAATAAATTACGCGCTTCTTGCTTCTGTTATTGTAGATTGCAAACCGAATTGGATTCCTTATGAAGCATTGACGCGGAGTATCTGACTGAAAAAAATCACTATGTGGTGGACGTAGTAGTCGCAAAATAGAGAAGACATAATATCTTGCAGACGGTATAGCTTTTCTATAGACATTTGAAATCAAAGAAAGTAACTCCAACAATGCTTTCGAAAAGTATGACTCCGGATTTGAACAAATTCACACCTAGATGACAAAAACATTTTAAAGCCTACATCGCTTCCCTATTGAATATTTTATTGGATGAGTGAGACTGTGGAATTAGGTATGTTGCTCTTATTATATTTATAGCAATAAAAAGTCTCATGCAGTATTTATGTTAAAAACAAACACATGCCTTCTCTCAGTATTAATTTTAACTTGTATAGTAAAGTATATAGTTAATCCATTGTCTTACCTTAATAATTTCTTCTCTGGCGTGGTGCTTATTCACAGTTTAGTGTAAGAATTATAGAAGAGTATATTAAAGAAATAAAATACTTTCTTTCCTATTAAATATGACGGTTATCCGCCTAAATAGGTCGATTATTTTATTTCTTAGAATGCATTACTAAAGGATTACTTTAAGATATTCAATTTAAAATCAAATTAGGTTGTTCCCAGCCCGTTTGTGTTGCAGGAATTACAACCTAATTAACTGTTGTTGTTAATTACTTGCAATATTGATCTAACCGCGATTCGATTTCATATGAGAAAGCTCTGTTCGGGGTTGTGTATGGACTATCTTTAGCAAATTAAATGCGAATTTAAGCTCCACAAATCTTCGATTAGGAATGAGACG
>RXPK01004210.1:0-39298 GCA_004143645.1 Protaetia brevitarsis
TTATTATAAATACATGAACACTACTTTTAACCTTCCTTTAAAATATTGTATGTTGTATTAAGCCTAACCCTTGTTAAATACTCTTTTTTGTACTGGAATACTGTTAGAGATTATTTCATAGATGTGTTCGATTTAATGATTTATTTTAGTTACAGTAGGAAATACCAATATATTCAACAATTTCTGAAATTTCTGAATTTCTTTCTAAGTTCCAATATCTGCGTTGTTAATTACGTACTCGTAAGTAAAATTGCGAATTAGCATATATCTACAGCGTGTTTCTTAAAAAGCGCTTTATTTCTAAAATTTAGAAATAGCATTACAAAGAAGACAATTACTTCAAATCAACTAAAGTTCATTTTAGCTTTGCTGTGTTTAAGACTCCTTCTTACGCATGACCCTGTAGATATTTGTTTGTAAATAGTTTTTGTACAGTATGGTGGAATAAGTATTAGTAGATGCAAAACAATATAATGCTCAGTTTTTATATTATATACCTACAGTAGTTGAAAGTAATGGGTCCTCTACAGGTACTTAGTATACTTTACTGTAAAGCATATGTTCTCTTCTTCTTCTGCTAATCATTCAGATTTTAATTGAATTCAATCTGCGTGTTTTTTTGCCATAGTAGTGCTTGAAACAGTAAGGAAATGCAGATACATATACAATCTGTTCTCTGATTGGGTTCCAGTTTAAAGTTTTAAATTTCGTGTTCACTGGTTTTCATAAATATTTTGAGAAATTCTTTAGAAATGAAGACGGTATGTGAAAAAATATTTTCTATTTATGCAATAAGTCTATTCACAATCAATAATAATACAAAATATTGTCGAAAAATGTTGCTCAGAGTATAAGCTGTGCTTCGTATGCAAACATTCACAAGACATTAAACTAATGAGAATAATTTTTGCCATATATTTGTATCTGACGAAACAACTGTGTATATTTTAATAAAATTGTGTAAATCTATACAACAAAACTTGTTTTCATTAGTTAAAATGGATTTAAAGGTGAAATCAATTCAAACAAAGAAATAAAAGTAAACATTTGGCTGTTATTACCTAAGAACTTTCCTATTGCTGTGTTTGTTGTCGCAAAAGATTACATGAATACACTTTTAGGTTTAAATAAAACTATGAGTAGAAGGTTGCAGGTGCTGATTCAAACAATTTATAGTCAATCGCATCGAATGGACATTTATATTGTCTTGTTAAGAAGTGTTAACGTTCCATATCAGATAAGAAATTTTCTCGACCACATTCAAGTGCCGATTTAAATCAGTGTCAAAAGGGGTCGATTATTTGTTACTGTACGAAAATGTGTATTTTCAAAAGACCAACACCTATAGTTTTATATGGATGATGCGACGCACATACATTTTGATTCGTTCAAAAAAAAATACTTTTCTTTAAAAACATCGTTTACAATTTTTCCTCCATTCTATAAGCAAGCGATGGTATTGTTGCTTATTGTTGCCTCAGTGTAATTGCGCCTTTACTGTTTGCGAATTCTTTCACTAATAAAACGTGGAAACCTATGAGGCTGTTACTCACCGATTTAAATGAAGCTTGGGACATTAATTTGTGGAGCTGGCTATATAGATATTAGAAATTGTCCCTTTTCGTTTACGCTAAAGCTTATGTTGAGGGGGTTGAATAGAAAACAGCAAAATAGCAAGTACTTTTCAAATAGAGCACAAAATTTGACAGCATGTTAAAGTATAACAAGCAAAACAAAATAATCTTGATCAACTTTTTTATATCTCGCACGGGGTTACTGAGAAAAAAGAGGCAAATTTACAGATTACAATTTTTAGTTTCGGTTTGGAATTCATAACTAGTGTTTAAAATAAGTCTCATCAGAGCTAATGGATGTCATTTTACACATGTGTTACACAATCAACATATTTGAATCTGAAACATTGTAACAGGGAGATAACTGAAAGTTGTAATTTTTTTTTTGGGATTTACAAAAAAGCTTAGTAGAACTTACATCAACGAATTGATTATGTTAGCTCGACAGATCTAAAAAATTGGCATTTGGTCATGTACAATATGTATTATTTATTTTAAAGTAAAATAAAAACTTCTTATGGCTTACAATAATATATTAATGCTGAAACTAATTTCAGCGGAATGCCATAATAAAATAGTACTTGGAGTTAAAGATAAGCTTCTTAAAGCACGTTATAAAATAAATTGAATTAATAAAAGTTGCATGGGAAGTTAAAGGTTAATTTTAGAAAATTTAGTGTAAGGAAAAGGAAAGTGATAAATACACAGCAAATTATAAAATAAAGTAAATAATAAAATGACCGTAATACTTACAGTCTAAGTTACAGCAAAAATGTATGTGGGAAAGGGAATTAAAATCGATAGAATAAGTGACGCCTGTGTGTTACGTGTTTCATAAAAGAAAAATACTTTTATCATTTTAAAACGTTCATTTTATTGTACGATTCGTGTGATTTCCCAATGACATTTAACATTAATTAACATTTTCTCTAACATTAAACGATCCGAAAAGGGGCATTTGGGGTGCGCCACTTAAGTAAGAAAATCTATCGATTCGTTAGCAAGCAACTGGAGAGCTGTCTTGACAGTTGGGTTGGTGCATCACAAGTGTCCCGTAGCAGATAAAAAAATCATTAGCAAACATATTAGCTAGGATGAAATTAAAGAACAGACAAATTGAAGTCATCTTTATTTAGTTCTGAGAAATGAAGTAATTACAAAGATAAAGAAAGGTAATGACAATAAAATAAAATAAGATACAAAATATGTAAATAGAATATTGAAATTCATATTAGTCTCAAATTTAAAAAATTAAATTCCAGCTATTTCCGCTGTCAAAAACGGAGCAAAAAATATGCAAACACAAGCACACAGCTCTTTCCTATATTCCTTTCTGTGATAACTTAGGTTTCAAGTTTTACTACAGTTTTATCCAATTTTTTACTCCACAGCTAGCAGCTACACAAATAAGCCGTTCTCAAAGATGATAACCCTAAGTAAGACGGCAAACTTAGAGAGCGTCTTCTAGGAAAAAGGGGATCACAGTAGATCTGAAAAGGTGGCGATGAAACAGATCCATAGGCCACCCCAATCCTAATTTATTTTATTATATTATTATTTTATATCATGATTGATTTTGGTTGATAATCTTATTCCGCTGAAACTAGTTCTAAGGTACATTAATACATTATTGCAAAGAATAAGATCTTATTTTACTTAATATTACCAAAATCATGAAATACCTGCAATTTATTTCTTTCTTTTCTACAATAACGTATCGTTGATATTTCATGGATAAATTTGACTCTTTGAACACGAGCTTTAACACAAACGAAAGCGACACTCAATAAGTTATTCAAATGCACCAAGTTTCATTCAAATAGATCAATGACAAGCTGATGGTTCCTGTGTGATGGTCTTCTTCTTAATAACATTTTGCCGTAGTTTTTATACAAAATGCGCTTTACTGGGATAAATAATACTTCATACAAATAATACAAAATATTTATCTCATTTTTCATAACCGACTTATTCTAAAAATATTTATGAAACCGCGCAGGCGTGAATTTTTGTTGATTATAATGTCAACGAACTCAGTTCAGAGACATATATATGTATATAGTAGGTCTAATCTGAATGATTAATGTTTGTCTATTCTCTTTCTAACACTTGTAAATATAACAGACAGCACACCACACAAAGAAACCAAAAATACGGTCGCAGTAGTTCGAAATCTGCATCTGTCTCTGTGTACAGTGAGCAGACTACCACCGCTCCACAGTCTTCTTCCGGGAAACGATACAATTCCAGAAAAAACAAACACAGGACAACCACGACCAACGCGCCTACAACTCAGGAAACGACCAGTTATACGAGGAAAGGTTACAAACCGAAACCAAGTTCAAGCTACTCCGGTTGAAACGAACGGAGGCACCACGAGCCTGTACAAGTTTAAATTGAACAGGTCGCCCGGCAGGTGGCAGTACAAGACCACGGCAAAACCGCGGGTGACGATCCGAAAACAGAACGACGAGGATCACAATGACGGGACGACGCAAAACATGCAGCAGGATTCCACGGCGTCTGGCGGCAACGATGTCGCGACACCCCAAACTCGATCAGAGGAGAGCGAGGGACTTGTTGGATCCGAGTCCATAGCTTCTATAGTAGACGACGAAAGTGCTTCAGATAATAAATTAGATAACGCCTTCCCTCTGGAGACTATCAAAGTGGAAATTTCGACGCCGCCGGATTTTAAGGATATTTATTATGAAATTGCAACTATCAAGTCTCCTTACACTTTCCAGGTAATAAATTTAATTATTAGAGAAAGATATTGCTGGCAAATATAGACATATGAGGTAGAAATTAGAAGTAGATGTCACAATATTGGGTAAAGATACCAAACGTAAAGTTGAGAACCCCTTTTATTTGTTCCATAGTTTTCGAAATAAATTCATTTCATCTTCAGTAGATAATTAGTAAAACATGTGAATAAGCAAGAACTTAAAGTTACTTATGGCTTACATTACACATGCATTAAAAACTGGAAAAACAAAAATGACAAACACAGTAGGTAAAACACTTAAGTTGCAAAGTTGAATTATAAATTAAAAACAGTATAAAAACCGTAGGCAAGGATAAATATACAGGGTATTCCACGTAACTGATTCATTAAAAGTTTATGATTGTTCTATTATTTACTTATATTTGAGATTTGGCACCACATCTGTTCGATTGGAACTATAAATGTAAAATACCTTAACCAAAAGATCACTTCCGGGTTGACCGGAAATGGATGTCAACTTTCTTATTTAAATGGAATGATATAATTTTTTATTCATTTTGGATCTACAACTATAAATACGTCAGTTTTCATTAGCTATTCCTATACTACATGTTGCCTGTTTTTGAGTTATTTAAGTTTTCTTTTTTTTTTAGTCGTAATTCATTGCATCATTAAGAAATTAATATCTCGGTTAATACTGCAAGTAGAGACTCCAAATTTGCTATGTTATGAATGTAGATATAACTCTAAGAAACGGTAAGCACACTTTACATTCTAACATACAGGGTGTTCAAAACTGAGGAACAAACTGACATATCTTCAAATGCAGAAAACTCAATTTTTTTAAATAGAACACCCTGTATTTTAATTCGGAATTAGGAAGTAAATATCATGCCCTATCGCTTCGTATGAGCATTCCCTATACCTATCTTTAATGGATTTTGAGATATGAGCGACTTTTTGTTAAACAGACTAAGTATTCTTTTTTTTAATAGAACAGCCTGTATTTTAATTCGGAATTAAGAATTAAATATCATCCCCTATCACTTTATATCAGCATTCCCTATACCTATCTTTTAATAGATTTTGAAGATATGAACGACTTTTTGTTAAACAGACTAAGTAGCCCTATCTTTGCGTTGTTTGTAGCTGGCTCTGAATGGGATTTGATGTCAAATTCATTGACTAACCAAAAGTGTTTATGTATACATTGTAATTACACTTTCGTACAATGCAATATTATAGAAATGACTATTCGAACAGACATTCTTGTATGGTTATTCAAAAATAATACATGAATTTGACGTGAATCCATTTTCAGACCCAGCTACAAACATTTAAAGATAGAGCTACTTAGTCTGTTTAACAAAAAGTCGCTCATATCTCAAAATCTATTAAAGATAGGTATAGGGAATGCTCATATGAAGCGATAGGGCATGATATTTACTTCCTAATTCCGAATTTAAATACAGGGTGTTCTATTTAAAAAAATTGAGTTTTCTGCATTTGAAGATATGTCAGTTTGTTCCTCAGTTTTGAACACCCTGTATGTTAGAATGTAAAGTGTGCTTACCGTTTCTTAGAGTTATATCTACATTCATAACATAGCAAATTTGGAGTCTCTACTTGCAGTATTAACCGAGATATTAATTTCTCAATTATGCAATGATTATGACTAAAAAAAAAGAAAAACTTAAATAACTCAAAAACGGCAACATGTAGCTATAGGAATAGCTAATGAAAACTGACGTATTTATAGGTGTAGAATCCAAAAATGAATAAAAAATTATAGCATTCTATTTAAAATAACAAAGTTGACATCCATTTCCGGTCAACCGGAAGTGATATTTTGGTTAAAGTATTTTACATTTATAGTTCCAATCGAACAGATACTGGTGCCAAAATCTCAAATATAAGTAAATAATAGAACATCATAAACTTTTAATGAACCAGTTACGTGGAATACCCTGTATAAACGGAGCTTAGGGATATGCAACGTTCGGATCGCATAGGGGTCGCCATTTTGATGTATGATAGGGTCGTAAGAAAACAATTTGTACATAAAATAAGGACGTAACGGTATATAGTATTTTAAAATAAAAAAATAGGTACATACTTCCCCGGACACTACTATTTGTACTATATACTTACAAATAATTGTATTTTTTACTGCTGGAAAGGTATTACATTGATATTCAATTCAAGTGAATAGGCTAATACTTGAAATTTAAAGTTGTTACGTCATTTAATATTTTTGGGGTGTAGTAAACACACATTACGTTGTATGACAATTCTTTACTAGTGGCTAAACAATATAAGTTCGTTTCATTTTTTTCTTATTAATTCGACTTGCAGTTCTTGCTTTAGGCTTTCACCAAATCATGAAGCCGTATTTTACAATAAGACTAGATGATTACATTTGATAATAAGAACGGATGTTCTCCAACGATCTGTCTGTGATATGCTGAAATTACCAATACATACTCTTAATCTCTCGGATCAGCTAACTATTAATCCATCTGAAATGAAATAGACGTCATATCTATGTTTTGTATCAACAGTGCAGAAATACCTTTATCCCTCCGTTGCGATAGTTTACATTTATTTTCATTTAGGTTCTCTGCAGCAGACGTTTACTGTAATAAGCACTCTTCACAAAGAAAGAGTGCGATAAATTTATACCACATACCCGTTACAGGTAGATTATAATTTGTTGTTGTTGATAGGAACGTATGTCACTACCAGAGGTAATAATCTACGAATGCTTTTACTTCAAGGTGCACAACGAGACATTCTACAGCGTAATCGCTAATTCATAATCTATAGATTCCAAATAATAACACCACAAACCTCAGTAAATGTTTTCTTCACAGTTGAGCTTTTTTAACAGATATTAAAAAGGAGTGCAACGAAATATTTTTTTAAATACAACTCATTCAATAATTTAGGTAACTTCACATTAATAAAGTATCACTTATGAAAAAAACTTTAGTCTAAAAAACACTGTAAATATAAAATGTTACAATATAATTTTATTACAAGAACGTAAGGATAAACTTTAAAACGATTTACAAGCCTCTCACAACAAAATAGAGTAGCATCAGTTGTTTGACACAGCATACCTTCATCAAAATGGCTACTCCAGACAACCTGAAAGTTTGCGAATGCGCATTGGTCTAAATTCTTTCTAGTAGTATTATTCTTGTCTATGAAAAAAAAAAACACGTAAAGCAAACCCACCATTACAATGAAATAGTAAACCAAAAAGTATGGGCTACCAATAAAGTTGGCTATTAAAGTGAATAATGTCATTAAGTAGAACACTTATTATGTATATTTAAAGGATGTGGTTATATGTAACTGAGATTATTAATATCTGTTCTAAAATTTATTGTCTTGTATTAATTAATATAAACATTTCCAGAAAATAAACGTTTTTTTTGGATTCATCATGTTTTTCTATGATGGAGGCATTCATCAAATCAAATCGATGGCCTGTGTTTAGTGTAATCAGTGAGTGCACTTTTATTGTTGCCGGTAGAACAATCATATGAGTGTTGTCTCAACCTAGATTTAAGTACGGGATGGTTGACCCACATATAGTATATTACATATACACAATCATCACAGTACTTCTACAGTAGATCTAGGCAATAATAAAAGTGCACTCACTGATCACACTCTGAGTACAAACCATTGATCTGATTTTGAGAATGGCTTTATCATTGAAAAGCAAGACGAATATAAGAAACGTTTACTTTTGGAAATAATTTATATTAATCAATACTACATAGTAAATTTTAAAGCAGATATGAGTATCTCAGTTACAAATACTCATGTGTATTAAATATACATAATAAATGTTCTACTTAATAATATTATTTATTTTAGTATCCAACTTTATTAGCAGCCCATGCATGATTTTGGTGTACTATTTCTCGTGATTAGTCCAACATTATTACTTAGTTTACGTAGTTTATCGTTATTGTAATGGCGGATTTGCTTTCCGTGATTTCTCACTGTTTTTAATTTATAATTCATATTTATTTTTTTCTACTTTTCTTCTTCTCTAAAATTATGTAGATATAATAATTTTTTTAATTCTCTAATTTAGTAAAGGCTCCACTCTGATAAGATTGAAAAGTAACTCTAAAGAAGAACTGAAATTAAAGGGAATGGGTACTACTATCGCATATATTGTAAATAAGAAAAATTAGGTTAATACATGCCACCCCATTTAAAGATATTTGCATAAGGATGGAAAAATTGAATACTTACATTTAGGTTTACTATATATTTTTTCAACCCTACTAGTTATAAAAGCACCGAAATAGAAAAAAGCAATATTGTCACAATGAAATAATATTAATCTTCTTACACGCCGTTCTAAATTATTATTATTATTATTTCTTTTTGAGGGGTGTTTTGTTATTTGTTGAGTTATATATATACATGCATGGGTTTACTATATCCTGTTTTGTTCTTCTGGGAAGAATAGATTATAGGGTTCTTTCTTCCAGGTATTTTTATTAGCGAACCGCACCACAATTAATACGCTTTTGCGAGGACGTAGTTTACACTTACTTTCTACAGTAATGCAATTTATTTTACATAAGAAATTTACATTAAACAGTCTCGAAACCCTCAAAATTAAATAACTGTCATGTTAATACAAATGACGTGCGTCCTAGGGCATTGAGTAAAGAAATATAACAAATGCATATATTTATTTGGTTCTGTTCAACATTGAGAAAATTGTAACAAATATAAATATTATAAATACATAGCTTTTGCAATAGGAAATATGGATAAAATTATGTTATTGCTATGCAAAGATTTCAAGCTTCTTACACTATGAAATTATTAACGAATTAATGTATTTCTGCTAATTTTATAATAATTTTAAGAGGAATTTTTCCCAAGAAAAATGTTCCTGCATGAGGAGAATTATGCTATTGCTAGGGCAATAAATGTTCAACAAAGATTTGGTTGAATTATATTAATATGTTCTATCATTCAAAAATGTATTGTATCAAAAGTAAATACACTTATAGGTATTAAAAAAACAAATTGAATTCTTAAACCCAACTTGAAAACAACACCTCTTAAAAGGAGAAAATACTCATAATTTTGAACTTTTGAACTGCGTCTACACTCAGAAAAATACTTGCATTAATTCAACAAATATGAATTGTTTGAAAAAATATGATTGGATTAACTATATTCTTGTTTAATTATTCAAAAAAAGATATTCAAATCAAACAAAATTTTATTTTTGGAAATTGTGGTTGAATTAACAATAAAATTTTGTAAAACATTAACATAATGTTGTTCCATTTATATTAATAGCTTAAATTGAACAAAAAATATTTTTAAATTGAACAAAATGTACAATTGAAAATAAACAATTGTTGAGTTAAACCAAAAAAATGCAACAAAATGTTCTTTGTGGATTCAACAAAACAGCATGTTTGACTATATACAACAAAAAATTATAATAGATCCAAACAAGTTTTGGTTAAATTAACACAAGTATTTTTCTGAGTGTACGGAATTAAATATTGTTTTATTGTTACAATATTCCTTTTTGTATGTCGGCGCCATTATAACTACTAGGGCTGAAACATACATACAAATAATCCTAAAATTGATGGAGGAATAATTATGCTAACCCTAAAATAACCAATAACAAATCACTTCTGCTAAGATCATTCAAAGAGATTTCATTTTTTATTTAGATGTTCTCCCATATAGAAAAAAAAATGAAAGAAATAAGTAATAAACCTAACGCACAGGCTGATACAAAAAAAGCCAAGTTGTCACCTTAAATCAAACTCACAAAAACCAACCCTAAAGGGAAAATAATAATAACTTTGAATTCAGTAAACGGACTTAACCTCTGATTTTTTATAAAATGCCAGTAATCAGCATCTACTTAGGTATATACTTACTTTTGAAACGCAATAGCTTACATAGTTTCTAAAAAAAAAAAACATTCAATTTTTCTACCCTTATGCGAATATCTCGAATGAAATAGCATCGATTGAGCTAATTTTTCGTGTTTACAGTATATGTGACAGTAGTACCTATTCACTCGCCTTAGTAAAGCCAATTAATACGTACAGTATATTACTATAAAAATTATATTGGTTCCCTAGTCTATTAAACAATGATAAACAAAACCTCGTTAAAACCAATACAAACTAATGGAAAGAAAAATACTACTATTAAGCAAGATCGCCATCTTACTATTCTCTAACTGATTTATACTTATTACACCTCAAAATACTTTCCAACGTGTTTCACTACGTCCCAATAGCAGGCCTACCAACATCAGTAGTAACGCTAGACTTAATATGTTACGTTATGATGCTGCTGATGATGATAGCTTTGCAGTAAAGCGAAGTTTGTAATAAGGCGTTTTGATGTGTGTAATGTTATCAGTATTAGAGCTTTGAAGCACTTTTTTTCATCGATTTATACTTCTCTGAATATTCCGACTTGATGGATGTTACTAATTACAGTAATCATCCATCTTGTCATGGATTTGCTAGAATAAATCGTTGTGGAAAGATTTCTAAGATGTCTTCGAGATTGGGAAAGATTCAATCATCTTTTGTATTTTTGCAACTGTTCTGTCGTAATGAAAATTGGCAATAGATAAATATTGTTCGTTAATCGATGCATGTTTGCTTAAAAATATACATGTTCGTATAAATGTTTAATGTGAAGTTTGGGGGACACTTTAATGAGAAATAATATACTTAGATTTTAGAGTTCTGTAGATCAGAAATTCCTCCTCTCTTCTTTTTTTGCGGTTCATCCTGCCAATTTTCTCATAGCAATTAGTATTTCTTTTCTCAAAATTTTTGAAAATATTTCTTGTGTATCTAAACTTATTTATTTTTAGATACACATAGTTGTATAGCAGTTTAGTTTAAATGATTTCTTACCACCTTATACCAATTTACATTTCATTTGCTTTTCAATACTTACTTTAATTGCTATGGATTCGGTTAATCAATTAAACCGAGACACAGCTATATTTAGTGTGTTATGAATGTACTGAATACATTATGATGATATGAACGAGTATACAAATAAACCCTGAAAATTCCTACATTGATCTAAACAACCAACTTCTTTTATTTTCCTATTCGCTAAACTTTTCTCCATACGTTATGATTAATTCCAAACTTCTTCCATACTCTGGAAGTTTTGCCGTCCGTTCCCGGCCACCTGAACGTCTCTAGGGATATTCCAACGACTTCTAGTTTGTCAATCATACTAGCTTTTTCGTTTCTTTATGCTTAAACTTCGACGACGAAGCAATTCCAAGACGTTTACATAAATGACATCCGTTCCTTGCCAAACGCCAATTGAAGGAATCTAAGTGATTAGATCTGATGGGTTTCGGAGGTCGATAGAAAAGTTCCTCTACGTACAAAAGTCGTAACATCCACAATAGCTTTATTTTTTTCTGCCTAAACATTTTATTTTTTCTCAGTGAGTAAACTAGATACAAAAGTAAGAATAGATCTTTTTCCTCATAACGCATTAACTTAAATTCATATAGGATTTTATAGAAGAAAAAAAAGTTGGATTACTATTACAGTGGTGGAATAGACACTAACGATTTACGAAATTATCAATCGATACCTTCATTTCGACATATTCCACTATATACAACTGGTTTTCAGAAGAGTGCATGCATAGAAATTCAACGTGGGCACGTGAAAGATGTTCCTACTTATTACTAACAATAAGTAATTTAGAGGGAATGTATTATTTGTGTCCCACTTACTTAAAACAAGAGCCATATGACCGCAATCAATCAATAGGAGCGCGACGAACTATATAAATAGGTACCTACCTAGATGTCGTATGTGATAGTAAGCTGCCTTTTTGGCAGAAAGTCGCTGAATTTCCATGAATGTTAGTTGCCGGTTTTGTAGCGATTCTGAAAATCGTCTGTATACCTGCCGAATATAAATTCCACCAACTTCCAAACTTTAGAAGCATTAACCGTTATTCGAATGAGTTGTACTATCGATAAAGAAAAAATACACAATCAATTCCCATGCATTGATGTTGATAATTTACTGGGCCAATTCATACTTGCAATCTTAAACTCATGATATATATATTTTTCTTGAATTAAGCATCTGGAAAATGACTATTGGTTTAACTAGTTCTACCTTTCTCTTTTAATGGTATGCGTTGTAATGTTGTCTTTGATAATATAAATCTATGCAAATGAAATCAACATAGTATCGTTAACAAAATAATAAACAACAATTAAGTAATTGATTTTGCCAAAATAACATAATTAGGAGCCCGCAACTTCTATTAGTGCTAATGTATTTGCGAATAACCTATTTTGTATATACTTTTTTTTTATTTTACATTTAGAAAACATGATTCAATCAACTTTATTTAGTGATACACAAGCAAGGATATCGCTTTACTCTTCTATGTAAATGATTTTCAACATCCTCTATTATGCTCGAGAGCAAGCAAGAACTTTCCGCAGTTGCATTCACCCATCTTTTCCACAGCAAGAGTTTAAGCACATTAATTCAATAATAGCAAGATTTCAAAACAAAACCTCTCTTGCTTTACTTGTAAAATGCCAGGTGGTCTGTGCATTGTAGGTAGGAATATAATTACAGTCACTTTTTTAAATTTTATTTTCCGTTGCCTTTTCTACCTATATACATTTTAATATCATGGCTTCGGTGGAATTCTTATTGAAGGAAACGTAAAGTCTTGCACAAAAAAAATTCTATTTCTGTTGACGTTTCACCACTATATACCGTTGTATATATGAATATAATTAATATTTAAATATATTGAGAAGCCCATCACCTTTTTCTTTAATAACTGTAAAAAACAACATCCCAACATACTTCCTAAGATTCCATGTTTATTATTGTTATCAAATACGAATTGTTTCTTTATATACAGTGACGGCCAGAAAGTGCGCCACATATGGGAAATTTTTTTGTGTTTGAATTTCGGTAAATCTTCTTTCTTACTAAATTACCTCTGCATGTTTTGAAACTAAAATGACAACATTCATCAAATCTGCCGAAAACTTAATTGGTGTAAGGGAAGGTAAAAAATATGAATACGCTACGAGTAAAGTATCTGAGTTTTTGGATTTAGAAGATTCTTTTATTAATAAATGTTGTTTCGAATTCAACGCTATATCCAAATATGAAGTTTCGCTTAATTTTAGGAAAAAACGAAATTTAATTTTTTTCGGAATTACCCTGTATATAACACTTTAAAAAAATGTATAGCCTTAAAAAGGAAATCTTAAAAATGGGAATTATTTTTGCTGCACAACTTGTTTTGTTTTGAAATAAAACAAAATAATACACGGACACATAACATGGACACATTTCCAATATCTTTTCGCCCCGAAACAACCAAATGCCTGTTTTTTTCTCTTCAAAGTTATTCAAAAAATTTCCGGCCTCCAAGATCGCCAGACCTATTCCCAATTAATATATATTTTTTGGAACTACATAAAAAACAACGCTTACAAATTTCGACCGCTTGGAAAATTTAATTAGCCAATGTATTGCGGAAATTAATCCTGTTTTTTAATGGCACATTAAGACAATTTAACACTAGATCGATAAATGTTTACTATGCAGAAAACGACATAGAAGTTCAATGTTTATTCTTTACCTTAAAAAAAAAAACCTTAACATTATTCCAAATGTATTTTGTTTTATTTTTTCTGTACTTATAATGATCAACATATTAAGATCATAAAAAAAACGAAGTAAACTAATTGTGACTTTCCAACAATCATTAAAAAGTAAAATTTCAATTAGATGTTATTATTTTGTTTCATTTAAAAACAAAACATATTGTGCAGCAAAAATAATTCCTATATTCAAGTTTTCCTTTTCAAGGCTACAAACGTTTTTTGAAACTAACTAATTTTCATATAATATGCATGATTTTCAAGCCGGCAGTACGGCTGAGAAGAAAGGGTGCATCATTGCCCATCTTGCGAGTCGAGCAGCATATGCGGTACCGGTTGTTGGTTGGGTGACCATTCGGACAACACTTCTCAGCGCCTCGTGTGTTCCGGCACTCTAAGCCAAGGGTCTAAAAGGCCTGTAGCGCTGAGTGATTATTATTATTACGCATGACTTTCTCTCAAAAAGTGTACAAAGAATAGAATATGATAGCTGTATGATCTCGATTAAGTTTATTTTAAAATTAAGCGAAACTTGATATTTGAATAGAGCGTTGAATTTAACACAAACTGTTATTATAAAAGAAATCTTCTAAACTTCAAAAACTTTAGAACTTTTACGCTTAGCGTAGTTTCTAATTTTTGACCGTCCCTCGTATGCAATTAAATTTTCGGCAGATTTGATGAGTGTTGTTTTAATTTCAAGACATGTAGAGGTGATTTGTAAGAAAGAAGGATCTACTAAATTCAAAGACAAAAAAAAAAATCCAATATGCTGGGGTACTGTCTGCCGATCACTGTATATATATATTTTTTTCATAGTAACTAAGAATAATATTTAACTGATAATTGTGTCTGCTTCACCATTTCCAGTATTATAAGATGATATCAATTACAATACAATGAAGCACAAAATTAAGTATTTGTTAGGCCCTATATATAAGTGAATAAATTGGCCACGGTGCTATTTACATTTTTTTTTGTATTACAAGGGATGTATTAAATCTTTACTACATATAAAAAAAATCTATTTACTTAATTAACTATATATATGCTTAATGAAATACAAACTCGTGAAATATATTATTAGAATGAAAACAATAATGTTAAAATTATTTTTCAGAATACATTCTCAGAAAAAAAAAACAATCAAATGAGGTAAATATGTATTTTTAAATGAGAGCAGTTTATTCTCTAGCATTTTTTTATTTTATTTTTCTTACCATTTGACGCCAGTACAAAGTTTATTTTTGTTTACAGGTAATAATTTTTTTGCTTTTCTATATGTATTAATATTTATTTTCGATTTAAAAGGGGTTGTACTATAATATAAACACAATTACAAGTCCAATTTTTGTGCTGCGCATAGGTGCTATAATTGTGAGATTTTCTTTCCTAATGTATTATTTAATAAATTTAATGTATAATTTCGATGTCTGACAGTGAGGTATTTATTTTCTTCATTTCTTTTCTGTTATAGACATTTAAATTATAGGGAAAGTTTTATACTTAATCGCCTGAAACTTAATGTAATATTCAGACTATCCCAAATATTTAATAATTCAGAATGTAAAAGTAATTGCTCCGGGTAGCTGTAAATAGATATATTTATATTGACTTTTTCAATGGTCGCATTTTCACTATTTACTTTTATATTCTTGCCATCTTATCTCAAAACCGCAAACAAAAAGACCTACGGCGGTATTTATTGCCGGTCGTCGGAAAAGTATACTGTTAAGTTAAATTCTTTTCATTTCTATTATTTGGTAAAGCTGGATATTTACAATATATTCCGTAAAAATTATGTTTATGTCATCTTTTTCTTTACTAGCAAGCACCGCAGCTACTTTTTTCTACTACTGTACAGCTATGTACATAAGCTTGATCAAAAAATATTACAACCAATATCCTATAAGTATTTTTTTACACGGCGTATAAGTACTGTTACTAATATGAGGTTAACATTTCTTGTTTAGGTGGGTAGTGTGAAGAACACTCGGTACATAACGGTAACTCCACCTTTGAGAAAGTCCTAGATCGAACGGAGTCGACGATTGCACCCACAGCGACGGAGCCATTAACAGAGAACATCCTCGCCACCACAAGCAATTACGCGAAAGACAATAACTACCTAGATTCGAGTATAGCGACGTTACCTCACCTATATTTAGCCTCCGATGTTGAAACTCCCCCGTTAGAGACCCTAACAGAGACGTTTAGTACGAGCCAAACTATGCTGAAGACGCACATTTTACCTGTAATACGGAGCGCGAACGAAACTTCCAGCTATACGCTCGTTCAAACTTACTTAGTTTCAAGACTCGTCACCGCTACCAAAACTCTACCGCCGATGGAGGCGTACCACTTCATACCGAGCAAAACCCTGAACGAATTCAATAGCCACTTAGACGAGGCCGGTTCGGAACTACACTTGGAGTTGGAATTCGGCGACGAGAACGATCAAGACGACGACAGGCGAGCGAAGAAAGTATTCCCAAAAGATCTGGATCTGTCTAATATCGGTTCCGATATATCTGATTTATCTGACGCGGACAAAGCTAGGCTCCTGGAAAGTCACTTGCGGTCTAAGAAAGAGCAGCAACAATCCACGACATCCCCGAAGCCAATTGTGTCGGAGCAAGCTCCAGCGTTAAGCCCAGAGCAGCTGCAACAGCTAGCTTTCTTGCGTCTCTTGAATCCCGGCGCGGCTGCATTGAATCCAGTAGGACAGGGTCAAGTAATAACCACATCGAAGCCGGTATTTAGGATAGAAACTCTTTACGAGTCGCTGGTTATACCCGTGGTTAACGGCGGGAACACTAAATTAAGCACCATTTCCAAGCCGTTGGGGACGGTCACGAAGACAGATTACGAGTACGGGACCAGTACCTTAGCGGCTATACCGAACTTGCCCATACCACAAGTAAATCCTCCATATCTCCCTCAACAACAAGCGCAGTTCGCGGTGACGTCATCGCCGATAGTACAAAACACGGTCGTCACAGAAACTGAGAGTAAAGTATTGAAGTTAACTTTCGGCGCGAAGACAGCTTACACGACTATATTCTCGACGAAAGTGGTACCAACTGTGCTGACGACGTATATGACGGGTTCTGTGCCGGTGCAAGCGACGGCTGCTTTCCCAGGATACTTTCCTGCCCCCTATCCGCCGTTCCCATACGTCGGATAATATTAGACAATAACAAAAGACTTATTTAGAACGCTTAAGGCTAGGAAGTGTTCGCAATTACAAAAAAAGACATCTATTTATATAAATTGTGTAAGATTGCAGTGCGCGCGAGAGTGACTATTTTCTATACCAGTGACATTTTCTGATGTAGAAACTTTATTTTTTTGTGTAAACAACATTTGTAAATACCGACGATTATTCATCATCACTACATTAGCTGTAATAGTTTGGCGATTAAAACCTCAAATCGCGTGTAAATATGTTTATGTATGATGTAAATTAAATGAACTTTTGTAAAAAAAAAAAAAAAGATTGACAATAAATTAATTTAATATTAAATTGCCATGTGATATCTAATTACGTCAACTAAAAGCTCAAATGGCATGGAATTACACATAAATTCAATGATATGAAAATACAATATTTAATTAAAAAGTTGGAATGGATCAATTATCAGTAATTGTCCTCTTTCATGTGGCGTTCATAACGTTCAATAATATTGTGTTCATTCACTATATTTGTTTTGTTGTCTATTTTCTAATAATTTTTGTATATAAACCCTTACAAAAATATGCAATAATAGTCAACAAATAAATCACGTCGGAAACTGAATATGGTTTTATGAGTATTGTTTTAGTAAACGTGGTTTACTGCAGCATATTCCATTTATATTTATTGTAAAAATGATTTATGCAAAACAACTTTAATTCCTTACTTAATTTTAAAAGTAAAACAAATTTTCATTCACTGGAAGCATTATATTTACATGCCAAGTTACAATAACTCTGGATATTATATATACATACATACATCTATAGTTAAATGGAAATATACAACTGATCAGGTTTAATGGATATCCTCTCCATCTTAGAGAACAGCATTTCCGTTTTCTGCAAAGCTGCATTTTACTGAACCTAAGGTAGGTGTTATAACGAAACGGTAAGTATCTTCCACATACATCATTATTTTTTGGGGTGTTAATTGTAAAGTAAAACACTTTAATCACATACACTTAAATTGCTAAATTAATATTGTGGGATTTAACGGGTTAACCAGATAACCGGTTTTGGATACAAGAGGGATAACTGTTATAAGCACATCTCGAAGCGTTTGATGATAGTGTTTTAAAAGGTGCAGTATTTTTGTGATGCAGAAATGAATATTAAAAGTTACGGTACATCTCAAATATACTGAAACATGGGGAAAGCATCCCAGGACCAATAATTTATATTTATGAATCCTTAATTTTTCTTTTCAAGAACAAATATATATTTCAAATCAATACTTTGCGCTCCTTTCTGGTCCTCTTCGATCGGTGAAGAGTGTCAAACATCTTGGTATGGAGCTCAATGAGACTCTCGACTGGCGCCCACATTGTGCTGTGATCGTCTCTGGGATCAACAGGGCTTGTTTTTATATTCGTAGCCTGAAATGAGCGGTCTCAATTGACACTCTTTTAACCTGTTATTACGGTGAGGTTTCTCGAATTAGATGCGGGATAATTTTGTGGGATCTATCGAAACATGCTATAGAGATGTTTCTGGCCCAGAAACGAATTATGACATGCATTGCCAAGATTAGGACCTTATCTGCATCATGCCGCCCTTATTTTGTTAAATACAAAATACCCCCGCTTCCTTTTATTTATGTTTATGACTTTTCCTTTTCATATTTGGCAATAAAAATAATTTCATAAAAAACAGGGACGTCTATTCCTATAATACAAGCAGTAGACGGCATTTCCGTCTAAGTTTAAATAGATTAAATATTACTAGACTGTCCCCTGCTCAGTATATAGGTACAAAGCTTTTCAGTCTATTAACACAACACTTTGAAAATTCTTCTAGAAATAATTTTAAGAAGGAATTGAAATATATACCTGCAGTTAACGTATTTTATTCCGTTGATGAATTTGTAGCACATCTTGATCAGTATCAATAGTTTGCTATTTATTTCTGTGACTTACGTACACGTATCTGTATGTAATATATATATATATATATATATATTATATTATTTTATGTTACATTGACACATAGCAATATCGTCATGATCTATGTTTGATTAAAATCTATTACTACTACTACTATACCGTACCAGACATTAGGACATTAGGACTACCGTTACCATAACAAAAAAAATGAATGATCTTACTACATTTAAGAAGAAAGGTTTTCAAATATCTTTGCGAATCAGAACGCTACAGGTTGACGAATTTGTCTGTGATCATCAAATGCACTTCTATGACTTTTTTTCTTTGTGACCTTTTACTAATGTAAATTAATTTATTAGCTGATCATTTACTTATTTATATAACTTTTATTATTATATTTCAGCAAAATATAAAAGGTTCCTCCAATCAAAAAAAGAAAGAATCAAAACAGATGTGATTGGCATACTCTTTATTTTGTATTGCAGTTAAATGAGTGGAAAATGAGTTCGTCAAACTTATTACGGCGTGTAAGCATTACTATCGAAATATCGGCAGCAAGGAATTATTTTATTTTTACGGAAATAGCAAAACGTCAGATTGGAAGAGCTTATAAATGATAATCTGCTTTGCTTTGCAAATATTACAGCATGCTCTCCAATTTATATAGCATCGGAAAAGGGTTTCGAAGTTGTTTTCGTACTTAATGGAAAAACGATAAACAAAGAAAATATTCGAATCTCACAGCCGTCGGCGCATAACCCTCCCCGGATAATTTTTTTAGATGGTGGACCTCAAATAAAAATCAATACAGGAATCTTCGTTATCGAGATCCGAGATAAAAGACGGAGGCGAGTTTTCGACTGAAATCAAGAACACGACGGCCTAGTAGTTCGTTTCATCCAGTAATGGCCCCGTTCACATTACGACGAGGCGATCCCGACGGCGGCGCCAATCAATACCGAGCCTCTCTCTCTTTCCGTCTCTTTTTCCCTGTCTCCCGGCGCTGATAAACAAATATAAAAGTTTTCCCTAGGGTCGCAATTATCCACTTCGCTTAGCATGTCATGTACGTCCGGATCAATGAGAAGCTTTAATTTTCCTAGATTTATGGGGCCGACTGGTTCCCCCGGTTGATCCTCATGCCCTTGATCCTCACAGTTCTACTCGTCAATCGCTCCCATCGGTTTTCTATATAGTCTCTTCCCCTCGTACATATAATCGTACTGAGAACTATTCACGTTATAGCGCAAGGAGAATCCCTCCGTATGGATCTGAAGTACCTTTCTGTATATAGCGGCTGTTAAATCTAATTCCGTCTGATCGAAACGATGAGTAGCACTCGAGGAAGATAAAAATTGAGTATGTATGAATTATGAGCTGATATTCTCCAATACATCATACGTTTTAAGGTTTCAATTTCCTTACTACATGAACTCGAACTAGAAGTAATGTTCATCAATCCTTCAATAACATATCTGCATTAGAGTGCTACTTTTTTTTCCAGAGTTATGGTGGTTGTATCGGAAAGATTATTCCTTTATTGCTGCTAGAAAGACTTTACTCGCAATTAAAGATTAACTAAATATTGTTCACTGTATTTCAGACTTATAGAACGGAATAGAGGAAAAGGAGATACAATTTTAAAATATAAAACGATATAAGGACTCGTAATATTTAAACAATAGTGTTTTAAAAATATGATCCTCAATCTATAATTAACTATAGATCTATAGTAGTTTCTCTTAATTGTTTTTTAATATTCTTTTCGTATTGCCCTGCGTTTGCCAACAGTAAAACTGATGAGTTTATCACATATACAGTGACCGGCCGAAAGTGGGCAGCATATGGGATTTTTTTTTATCTTTGAATTTGGTAAATTCTTTTTCTTACAAATGATCTCTGCATGTCTTGAAACTAAAATAACACTCATCAAATCTGCTAAAAAATTAATTGTACACGAGGAAAGGTAAGAAATATGGAACTACGCTGAAAGTAAAGTATCCCAGTTTTTGGGTTTATTACTTTTTATTAATAAATATTGCTTCAAATTCAACGCTATATCCAAAAATGCCGTTTCGCTCAATTTTAGCAAAAAATAAGACTTACTCGTTTTTTTTCGGAATTAGCCTGTAAACGAAATTGATTATACAGCAGTCATACCGTAGGGAATATCATGCATACTATGTCAAATTAGTTAGTTTAAAAATTTTAAAAAACAACGTTTATAAATTTCGACCATTTAGAAACATCAACCACTTAGAAAATATAATGGGACAATGTATGGCGGAAATTAATCCTGATCATTACGGAACATAGCTAAGAGAATTTAATACTAGATCGATAAAATATTTGCTAAACGGAAGACGACATGTAGAAGATCAATGCTTTACGTTAATTGACATTATGTTGTTGACATTATTGCAAATGCATTGTGTTTTATTTTTTCTTTTACTTGTGGTGGTAAACATTAAGGCTATAATATTTTTGAAACTAAATAAAATGATTTTCTCTCAGAAAATTATATAAAATTATAAAATTATACCTGTGATGATATCGATCAATTTTGTAAGTAATTCCGAAAAGAAAAATGATCAAATTTCATTTCTTGCTAAAATAAAGGAAAACTTCATATTTAGATATTGTGCTGAATTTGGAACAACATTTCTTACTAGAAGAATCCTTTAAATTCAAAAACTGAGGTACTTCACTCTTAGCGTAATTTCATATTTATGACCTTGCCTTGTATACAGTTAGATTCTCGGCAGAATAGATGAGTATTGTTTTAATTTAAGGAAATGCAGCGGTAATTCACAAAAAAAAAATTACTAAATTCGAAGCACAAAAATTTTCCATATGCTGCGCACTCTCTGTCTGTCACATTTATTATTTGGACTTAACAGGAATATCACATTTACCGGCAATGAAACTAATGCTGCCACGAGAAAAGCATCATATAATTGATCGATATTGTCTTTTAACAGACAACATTCAATGAAAATGTCAGTTACTCTCAGCGGCACCACGTCAATACTCCAGTGACTCAACTATGTTAATTTTCTGTAGATGAGAAGGGTATCTTCCATGATCAAACTTTAGTCTAGCGATTGTTGGACGGTAAGTAGTAGAACGCAACCTATACAGGGTGGGCCATCACATTCGCGTCGGTTTTTATACGCAAAGTGGTAACATATTTTAATTTTTTTTTTGTTAAGGATTATACAGGTTCAGAAGTACCATATTTCAAAATTATTTTGAAGTATACAGGGTGACTCAAAGAAAACTTACATACCAAAGTTGTGGAAAATTATATGGAACACCTATATATTATGACATATTTTGATAGTACAAACTAAATAAAGACAAGTTGGTGTTAGGTTTCTTCAACTCAACTCGTTTACGAGATAATTAACTATCCTTGAAAATATAGACCAAAATTAGAGAGGCATGCCTGTCATGCATATTTGAGCTAGATATTTTAAACTGTATTCATTATTTAACTAAAGCATTAGACTTGATAATAAAATAAAAGTAATGCAAACAATTATACAGGGTGAACAAAAACATACTTTTAATTTTCGCTATCTTTAAAGGCAAGTGACTTTCTTATTTTAAATGGAACAGCCTGTATGTATTACCTTATTTAGATTCTAATTTTAACGGTCTTTAAGATTGTATTAATGTAAAAAAATCGATTGCAAGTCTAAAGTAAAGTTTAAACCGAAGATTATTGATCTACGGTTTAAACCGCAATTGTAATAATGGCCCGTCCTAAAATAATACCGACAGAAAAAAATAAAATATAATGTAGACAAATTTAGAAGCCATTTGAAAATGAAAAATACGCTAAGTTCTTATTGAGAGTACTTATCTACCTAAATATAAATAATAACGTATTTTCTTCGGAATTACGTATTTAGTCTTTAAACTGCTCATACAGTAAAATTCAAAATTGACGTCTCCCTAAAATATCAGGGTGAGCAAATGGCATATCTACTTTAAAATGCAAAAAATAGTAGATATACAAAGAGCGGTTGTGTATTCACAAAGCTAAATCATCGTTCGGTTTATTTATCAAGTAAAAGATTCAATTCGCGACTCATTATTCCCTCAATCCTGGCATTTTACATACATGTACCTAAATGCATGCATGTGTATTGATGTATAACATCTGTTTCGAATGGAAGAATTAATTTTAGCAAAAACTACTTATTGTTAGTAAGCAAGATTATTCGAAGTATTCATTGAAAAATAAGTCTCAAAGTCATGAACACCTTTAGATTATTGCCCATTTCATGAAATTTATTTATAATTTGCTTCTTATTCTTATTTAATTTAAAGTTGATGAATGGCGTAAAGTATAAAAAATAATATTGTTTATTAATTATAAAGACAATGGGGACACGCGGGAAAATTAAAATAATGTACGAAAATAATAATTGCATGTCGAGTAGATTAAAAAAAAACAAACATAATTGAGGAAAGCTGTAAAGACGTGTAGCGAAAATAAATTATTCCCTTCGTATACAATATTTATATTGCCAATAATTAAAAAAAAAAACATGTGTTAACCAAAGTAAGCCGATAGAATATCAAAGGTGCCGTATATGTATACACTTTTATATATTTTTTTTATTTCTCCGTATTTTATGAATTGAATGGTGTGTTTTTCCCTTATACCGCACTTTTGCATGCGGACGAAACATAAACAAAAGTCGATTTTTCGTAATTTGTTGCTTGAAATGTGTTTTACATGTTAAAGTAGATATACCATTTCCCCACGCCAACATTTTAGGGAGACGTGAATTTTGTATTTTACTGTACACAAAGACATAAATGTTAAATTCAAAAACTTAGGGAAATGTTAGGAGGATCAAATAAAATTTTAAATCATAAATCATCGTGTCCCCGTAAGGCTAATTAAATTCTAGTGTACCTCAAAATCGAATACGATTTATGTTTAATACATATCGATTTTTGTCAACTCTTACGTTGTTTTAATTTTACGTTTCCATAGGGTGAGTTTAATTAAGCTAAAATATTTAACTTTCCAAGCACAGAAAAACTAAAAAAAATGTTAATGTGTACTTTCGATTTCTCACACATTTTAATTCTTTCCCAGATGTGCACTAAATCCGTAATACCGCCCTTCGGCCTTGATAATTCTCCTCCAAATAAAAAGTAAGGAAAACAAAGAACGGCTTGCTTTTGGTCGTTACCGCAAATCCAATCGTGTTTAAATAAATGTTTCTATTCAATTTTCTAGTCCGGCATTTTAGAAGTAGACTCAGAAAAATATTTTGAGTTTGTGAAATGTCCAAATCCCGTAGCGGCCATTCTAGTTGTTTTATTCCGAGTTTTTCCTCTAGAGAATACATATGAGGAAACTGCTTTATTTAATAGGTTATGGATGGTGTTCATTGTAACATAAAACAAATACACACACGTATACACGGCACAACACAGAAAGAAAAAAAAACATAATAAACAATAACGACTGCACGCGAGGTTGTTGATCTGGCACTCACTAGCATCTTTCCTATAGTGATGGCGCGCTAAAAATACATCATGACTAATTACCGCGTGACTGGATCAACCAACAGACTTGGGCCAAGATGCGACTGACCCCATTTGAATGTGATTTTCGCCGTGTAGTCCTACCACCCCCTCTTCCGCTAGCTCACACCAGAAACCTCCAAACGCCTGAAATCGGTGCCAATCAAAACGTGGCTCCTCGGTCGCCGCCTGTCTAAATAAATAAATACAAAGCGTGTTTCGTCGCACCAAATCATGGTAATCGCAACGTTCGTTGTGCACTTAAATGTGTCTGTGTGTAGGTACGTGTACTTATCTGTATTTTTACAGAAAATAGAAGCTTTAACGATTATATTCTAAGTATCCAATGAACGTTATATGTGAAGGTCAGATAAGAGTAATAAAACTCGTTCGTTCGTTCATTTAATATTTATTATTTGATAATCAAATCAACGAGTGAGGCTACGACCCGCGGCTTTTTAAGCTGAGCCGCCACTGCCCTAAGGCTGCTAATTATAGTTTAGTCGTTTCGATGGGTTCAGAAGCGTGAAACTTTGTTTCTTGTCTTAGCTCGCTTTGAAATTGTAGTAGGTGGCATATGGGCTTAATTCCCGAAACATTTAAAAAAAGTCGAAAGCAACCTATTTTTGTGAAAAAATTTCAAGAAAATTGCAATTCCAACATTTCACCGCCGTTAATATTATTGATTTTTTTTTCTCATTCCTGTTAATTTCTTGTCATCATTAAAACGCGGAAGGGCAAAAATACGTTTTCCACTCAGTCCCTAGCTGTTCCTTTTACTTTATTTACTATTATTGTACCCTCGCTATCTACCCCGTTTTGACGAAGCAAATGTAGAATCTTCCTTACAGACGGTGAATGGAAGCAACGACAACGAGGAGGGAAGATGAAAAAGCAATCGTTGCTAGCGATAACATGCAAACCACGTTCGAGTAAGTCTACCTGCTCGAGGAAGCCAGACCCCATTTTCTTAATTGCATTTCGCGGGTATAACGAGCGAAATTCATAGCGCATGAGTCGACATGATTAGCAACTGTACAAATTCACGGTACTACAAATACGAGAGACGCACACGCAAAATGTTGCAGGATGAGTTATTAAAATGGTGTTATTCCGGTTTTCTTTACTTCGATTTGCTTTCTCGTTTGTAGCTGTTCAGTATCAAACAGCTAATGATGAAGGGCGCTTCAAGACTTGTATTAAAAAATAAATATTGGAATCTGAGAAACTTATGCTATAATATTCAAACGAAAATATATTTTCTTTGTATTCAAAAAGTTATAATTGATTGATTATAATTGTCAATTTTTTTTTTAAACTCAGGGTCGTCTTTTACAACTTTATTTCTGCAACTTAACTTCCAAACTCTGTTCGAACTGTTTAAAATTGTTTAAAGATTAGATTCTAAACTTGAAAAACAAAATACTCATTATGATTCAACTTTAAATAAATCAGTAATTTTTTGAAATTAATACTTTAATGATAAATAAGAATTTCTAAAATGCATTAACGAATAATTAAACTAATTAATATAAACCAATTTGGTACTTTTTTCCTTTCGCAAAATGAAAAGATTCTAATTATTACATTAGTCTTTAACTGTTTTATATCGTTTAAGGTATGAATTCTGAGTGTCTAATCACACGTGCGTTATAAAATGAAGAATAAAGGCCTTTTTATTTCGAAAAATTCCTCCATGAAAGTGGAATCTTCAGAATATCCGGTCGTCCGGTCCTTTTGAAATGATATGATGCCTCTTAGCTTCTCTCTACGATTTCCTAGGCTTGAAAATGTCTGGCTGGATGTTTTCTTCCTTCCAGTATGCCTTGAAACTGGATTTCCGCTTCAATACCCTTGGTAAGTTATATTCTTGTGTTGCGTAGGCTTTCACGGCCGGAATCTACTGCAAAAAGTTTTCCGTTCCAAGACTATTCCGAGAATCCATAGACATTCACAGACTTGGAAACAACTTTTCAATCGGAAAGAAGAAACACGTACAAGATCTGGTACCCGGTGTTGCGAGCTCGTACCACAAACAGAACACACTCGGACCAAGACGAATCGGAAGCGTCCGTCACGCCTGTTACACAGACACCGACTATATGTAACGACATCCCTCATGACATCGGATTCACCACAGTTGAAAAATGTACTCCCACTTTTATTCCTACTCACGCGCCCCTTTCTTCAATTTTTTGTGATCTAACCTTTCTCTTTCAGGCACAGCTTTACAAAATCTTCGTATTACACGAATATTAGGGCATTCTTCGTTCGCCAAACGTTCGTAACCCGCTTGGCATTGAATCCTGCGAACTTCAAGGCACTTCTCTGGGTATCAATTATTTTAACATTTAATGAAAAAAATTGTATCTCGTTCAAATAATGAGTACGTCTTTTACATATTATTTGTGATTTGTATTGAAATCAATTAAAAATTCCATGAATCTTATTTGACAGCTGATTAGAGATTTCTTTGAAAAGTTAAAATTTTCAATTTTTGCCGATAGATGTCGATAGTTTGACAGATGTAACTTTTACATTACTTACATTACACTTAACATTTTGATGATATCTGAATTAAATAAATATATTTTACATAAAAATACTTGTTTTAATAAATTAGATGATTTATATTTTTGCTTAATAGTGTCTATTTTTTTTGAGAAAAAAAACATGATTTTTCTGAAATGTAAATTATTTATCATCTGTTTTCCTTGATATGGATCTTTTGTATTAACAATTGTAAAACAACTTGATACTTTGAATTAAAATGTTTTGTGATTTTTTAATCATATTACAATATCTATATAATATATTATTACATTTCTAACACATAAATACAAAAACAAAGCAAAAAAACTTCAAGTTTATTTAAAACTTACATTGTATACTTTACGGCAAATTCACTAGATTTTCAGTAGAAAGAAATGGAGAAGAATATCTGAAAACATGTTTTTTTTTTTTCAAACCTCACCTATAATCAAATTTTTATTAATCAGGATAAAAAACAGACAGAAGTCAAATCTACTACATATTATCAAATTTATTAACAATCGGTTTCGTGATTATCACATCCTAAGGTTATTGGTAATGTATGTATCTACATAAAGAATTATCAACTAAAAAATTACTCAATTATGTGAATATCGCTATATACATTGAAACGTTTTTAAAATAGTTTTTTCTTTTATATATTAAGTTTTTTTTTTAATTTGAAAGTAAATAGAAGAGTTAATAATTGTCGCTGGGCAGTTGTATGGCATGGATATTCATTGCAGTGCGTTTACAAACAACATAACTCCTTTGAGTTGGAATATATCTAAATCTATACGAACTATTGCAGACGTGTTGTTCTGGCAACAAATGGTTTTTGGCTTTAATTTTACTGAATAAATGGTATAGGAGAGATGTAAGTGCGGAACAAAATATACCTTTTGTAAGTTTTAAACAATTTGGAACCTAAGTAGTAATATCAGAACTCGTCCTGCTGAATTACGTATTTTAATTATCAAGAACAACGACGGAATGTTAAATTATTTTTGGAAATCAATAGGGATCTGTAACCGCCGTGTAGCGTTATAACGTAACACATATTGTGGCGAATTGTCTTGACAGCCAGATCAAAGTTTCCTTTGTTGTTGAATCTTTGTAATGAGTATGTAAGCAAAAGATTTTTCCAGTATTGCCAGATTCTTTATTTACTTAGCTTGGCGAACTAGATGCTGTTTTGTATCGTATATGGAATCAAAAAATAAATATTTTTTTAAAAACGATAGCAGAGCCCCCATTAGTTTGGAAATCGGATAAAAGTTTGTAAAAAGATTATTTTGTTCAACTACTGGTATTGTATAAGTAAGTAAGTAAGTATAGTTTATTGTGCCATTCCAAACAAGTTGTTTACACTCGTCAATAATATAATTACATATATATATATATACCTAGTTTCCTATCAATGTGGCACCCTGCATAATGAAAGTTAATTTGACACCCAACTTATACATTGTATATAATTTCTCGATAAAGTGGCACCCACTATACAAAATAGCAATACAGCACCCGATGCTATGTAAATAATTGTTAAAGTCACACCCTGCGATGTTGCCAATTATTGTCGCCACATATATTTGCACGCGCAGATTCTCTATTTAATATATTCAACTAAGCATAGATTATCATTTTCCTAATTATGAAAATATAGTACATAGAAATTGCATTAACGTTTTTAAAATGATGTAATTTAAAATTTATATTGGCTCATATATTTTGTTTATGGTTTTGCTTAAAAGAGCTTATTCGAATAGAAAATATTTTTTTAACATTGCTTATTTGATCAGTAAATTATAATAATTAAAAAAATAATTGGTACATTAAAATAAGGAAACAGTTGTTGATAAAAGGTATTTATTGTAATATGTTTATACAAAACTTGAAAGATAAAATTTTAATTGCGCTTCCGGCATTCATTGAACAAAAAAGTCTTTACTCTCACCCAATTAACACCCTCAAATTGTTTTTTATATATAGTGCTTTTTTAGTTCGCAGATTATTTTTAAAATAGTGCAACATTATATTTTTCTGTTCTTGTTTCCAGCGTTGTCTAGAATCTGTAAGTATAATAAATTCGTAGGTGGCTTTAATTTTTGTAAATTTTACAATTAACCTTTTTTGGGAGTTTTTGGGCGAGGTATCGTATAAAATGTCTGAACACGAACGTTTTCGCTTTCGTCATCTGAAACAAAAATCACACACTTCCCAGAATCTATTAAATTTTCTATACCTGGGATTTACCATTATTCGAACTTTCACTGTGATTAGTATCACTAGTGTTACTGCAAATAACAGCCGCATTTAGGTGAGGAGTTTCGGCGATGCTACCGTCAGTGAACCGATCAACATGAGTTATACTGCTACTCTCAGCATGAGCTACTGTGCCGCTATTTCCCATCAAATCGCCTGTATTAGTATTTAAACCTGAGAAATACAAAATATTAGCAACTATATCATTTGCTGCAACGTACCATTACTCTCAAAATCATGCATACCAGCTTCTGCATCATGATAGTCTTCTTCTATATTCTCCATATCGATATCTATTTCCTCCAGACATTTATTCTTAAATTGAGCAGCATTACCTTGCTCCATTAGCTGTAAAATTTTGGAGATTTTTGCAACTTGATAAATGTCTTGAGGTAATCTAAAAAAAATTATAATTTGCTACAAGGAAAACTAGCAGATATAAAGCAATAAATAATACTTATAAAAATTAGCATGAGTTTTTGAAGTATGGCCCATAAATTTTGCTAATTGCTCTATTTCATTATCTTTTAAGCTTAATATTTGCGTAACTGTTGCTATATGCTTTCTTAAACGACAAGACGTAAGGAGTTGCGGGTGTCTTGCTCCACACTGTCCCGCATATTTTCGGATAACTGCACATCCATCTAACCATCTTATGGACTTAGGGAATGTAAAAAAGTAGTTATTGCCAGTTTGAAACCATGTCGTAGTTGTTCTAAGATTAAATAACATCCCGAAATACTTTTGTATCTTTTTTGGTATTAAAATTGTCACTGGTCTGCTACCTTTACCAATTGATATAATTCTTTTATAATGTTGAGTTAAAATTTTTTCATTTTCTGTGAGTGATGTAGCAATTTCCGTTTGAACCGTCCCGCTTGTATTTTGATTCATTTGTTCATTGTAGCAGTTTAAATCAAGATACTGAATATCTCCGACTCTTTTTCTATTATGCAATATTGTTAGGACAAGAGTGGCTTCAGCTAGAGTTTTGTAAGCAGATATTGTTTTATTTGTTTTTAGAGATTCCCATGATTGTTCAGCACACTGTTCAGTAAAATTCTTTAATTTAATTATATCCTCAGTTACAGGAAGTAATTTTGGTTTTACCGCACATTTTTCGTTCAGATCTTTTAATGCTAAGCTTCCTAGCTCCGTGGTCCACTGGCATTCTACTATCTTTTTAAATCTTTCTAGTTCCGTTAATAACTTCTCAGCATCTGATACTGGCAAACATACATTTTTTCTTAAAACTAATTTGATGGCTAACTCTGCTAATTTTTTTAATGTGGTCCCAAAATGCAATGCCAGTGATGCTGCTCCGAAACTTCTGCTCTCCACATCATATCTGGACATTTTTTTAGTTGCTTCAACGGCATTATCAAAGTTTTCTGGCCTCAACGTTGAAAGCATGTCATTGTAGGTACCCAGTTTCCGCATTTCTAGCAAAAATTTACCACATTCTCGTAACTTGTTTGATACGTGGTATAAACTACGTTTATTTTTACTCTTTTTAAGCAAATCTTCTCCAAATTGGATGAGAAGAATATCATTAATTGCAGTTGATGTTATATCGTCGGCTTGCATTCTGTTAAATATTTTTGTTGTAACTGCTAGTTTATTCAAAACATCACCGTATTTTTTCAGTGATGCTGAATAAACTAGCGATGCGGACAACGCCCGTTCGTGTCCAGTATTAGTTTCCGATTTTTTAGCGAAGCATTTATTTGTATGGCGACTAAGAGCCAGGCGTTTATAATATCCTTTACAATGTATGCAAATAGCATAATTTGACTCCTGTACATTTTCAAACTTTGGAAGTTTTTTTGGAATTATTTGTCCCCTAATTGCGGGGTCTAAATTCCCCGCATTTCTAAGTAGTTGCAATAATTGCTTTCTTTCAACACTTTTTGCTTCTAATGAAAATATTTCCCTAACTTCATTTTCGTTACTGTGGTTTCTTTGCAAATGCCTTGCAAAATGTTTAGACGTAATCTCATCTTCACAAAATTTGCAAAAAGTTTTTTTATACTTATTTTTGATTAAAAATGAAGATTCGAATACGTTCTGAAAAATATGAAATAATTTAAACAATACATATACCGCATGTCCCAGCCCGCAGGTTTCGGGTTTTACTTTAAATTTGCAATTATTTAACCTATATTATAATTTTCTATTACTTTCGCTTTTACCGGAAATCTGATCTAATTTAAAATTTCAAATGAAAACACCCTGTATATTTACTAACAATTTTAATTTTAAATTTTTAGTCTATACTATGGCGAATACGATAAAAATCTTCCTAACTAGCAACATAGCAACAAGAAATTACAAATGTTACACTGTTTGTTTTTCACATGTGCTTACTACTTATATACAAAAAAAGTGTTTTTTTTTTCTTAAATAGAAACTTAGGGGTCCGCTAACTTAACTTAAAGAGTAATAATTGGTATTCAAACTGAAAATTATATCTTACTAGATTAAAAATGCTGGATACCAAGCAAAAAAAAAGTTTCTTGACATAATTAGAGCAAAACTTTGCAACTAAGAAATGGTTTATAGCTATTATTTAATAAAAGTGAGCTCTATTACGTCATAGTAAGTGTATAAAACAAAATAGTAAACATTTGAAATTTCTTGGTGTTATGTTGAGAATTAGGAAGCTTTTTACTGTATATTATTGCACTGTGGATTGAAAAATATTAATTAAGGTTTTTAACCAAAGAAACGAAAACTAACTATCTATACAAAAAATCCAAATGTACAAAAATATATAGGCTGTTTCGTTCAAAATTTAAATTGGATCAAGTTTCCGGAAAAATCAAGAGAAATAAAAATTAAAATATGTTAAATAATTACAGATTTACAGTAAATAATACGTTGCAAATTTTATTAAAAAAATGTATAAACTAAAATGTAAAACTTGATGTTAAAACATAAAACAATCGGAGTACCTCACTATTCGTCTTTGGTTTTATTGTAGTTATATTTACTTGGATGGTGCCATGTTTTTGAAAAAAAGTTTCTCTTAAGTTCTCAATATCAGTGCTGGATAAATTATCATGCTATAAAAAAGCGAATATTTATTTTTATTGTTTATAATGCAGTTCCTAATACATACGTTAAGATTGTTCTGGAACTCAAAATTTAGCGCGGTAAAATTATCTTTGTCATTAAAAGTGTTGAGGGATTGATAAATATCATTGTTTGATTTATTAAGCTAGAAAAATGTCAGTAAAGATTTTAATTATTTTCAAATAATACAATAGTTTTATATTTAACTTACCAAAATCGGACTTAATATTGGAATTTCCCTGGAGTCGGAAGTATTCTAATAAAAAAATGAATAGATTATTTGTAGCTATAATTTACGTGTGTTAAATATTATTAAATAAATTTTAAACAGTTTAGGTAGAGTTCACTGGGATTACAACTGTTATAATTTGGTGTTTTGTAATCTTAAAATACATAATTCTAAATAAGTATATCTTGACACTTTGTGTATTTCTGTACTTCTATATAAATCAAATAAAAGAAATTCTTAAATAAACATGATCTTTACGTTAGAAACTGTACCGAGGAAACACTTTCTTCTTACAGATCCGTTTTGAAAATAAAATTTACGTGATTTTATAATATTTAAAAGACGAAAGCACTTACAGTATCATCACCGGTAGACGGAATGTAACTCGTATCGCTGCTAGAATTAGAATTGAAGACTATCAGCATGTATTTCAACATCGTCAACGGGCAAAGTATATGGATCACCTGAACAAATTTAAACAATCACTTACCGGTTTTCCACCTTTTTTTTTTTGTAAATGACACTTATTTTAAATAAGTAAAAGTTTTAATAGAATTAATTAGTAGCCTATTAAGGATTTATTTGAAGGAAAATTCTCAACGACAAGTCGACACAAACATGTGGAAAATACTTTCTATATCATTTCAAATTTAAGAATTACTTACCTTTCACAGCTAATTTAATTAGCTTTTTAGTTCTGTCACTCATTGCAACAAAGACGATAATTCATCAATATTCAATATAATTTTCTTATAACAGATTTTTTTTTTAACCGTCAAGTCGTTGCACTGATCTAAACAACTAAGGGTTAATGAATGTGAAAACGTTCGACTGAAATCCGGTTGCCGATTGGTGGAATCGTTTTTGCCCAAAACCTATCAAACGGTCAATTTACATTTAATGCAATTCAAAAAAAGAACAGTAATAATGTTGGCGCATGCGCTTCCACCACTTTACCTATTATATCTAGATAGGTGGGCTATTTCAAAACGTTTATATTTATGTTAGGAAAAATAATTCAGGAGATTTGAGTTTTGTTTAGTATAGTTACGAATGCTTCTTTGAACAATAGCTTATTGCGTCAAATGCTTAAGTAAATATCACACTTTAAATAAATGCCACAGCATGTTACTGAAACTTATTCACCGGGCATATCATGATGAAATCGGCATGAAACTATTGTTACTGAAAGTAAAACTACTGTCTTCAGGGTTTACCAGCAGTAAATTCATAACGTCAATCTCATACTTACGTACTGTACATCAAAGGAAAACAAAAATTAATATTTCCGCATTCGTAAAATCTTTCTATTCAAAGATATAATTTTCAGTACTACGGCCTAGTCGGCAATGTAAATATGATTTGAAAATATCCCTGCATCTATAAACACAAAATTTGGTAGAATAGTAGTAAATTACTAAAAACCGATTAAACAAAAATCTGAAACGTAAATATTATTAATATAAATCCAAAATTTAGCAAGTCTTTTTTGGTTTTTTTAATTAAAATCCAATTAATTCATGGACGTTTCGACATTTATTATCTTTATTAAGAGGTTAACAACTTAATTTGTATTTAAAATGTGCACTTACATAGTGATGTTGTTTATTCAAAAACCATTATTAAGATAACGAATTAAAGATTTGTAAATAAAAGACAAATACATACAGTCGCGAGCAAATGTTATAGGCACCCTAAATTTTGGGCGAATACCACAGTAAGAAATGAGAAAATAAAAACTTGTAGGTAATACATTATAAATATGTAGTATTTTAAGGGATCTTATTATTTGCTTGCATATAAGAGTGTTTTTAGTACAGCTATAATACTTTTTTAGATGGGAGGGGAAAGTGACATCTCGAAGACTTGAAAATATTATATAAAAAAAAAATACATTTACAAAAGTATCTATAAAGACTATTGTAACCATAAAGACGATTATATAAACGTTGAAATAACTGTCACAAAAAAAAAATGCAAGAAAACATGAACCCATTAGTTTTGTTAAAGGTGCCTATAACATTTGCTCGCGACTGTATAATTGAAGTCAGGGTCAGATATGTATATGATAAAGACAAAAATGGAAGACGTGGAGAATTAATTAGGTTTCAACTAAAAAAACCAAAGAGATCGACTACTTTCCTGGTTTTTGATTTATATTTTATATTATATATTTGGCCAAATAATAAACTCCAATATTTCAATATTTCAATATTATTGTAATAAACAAAATTAGCAGAACAAGAAAAAAATAAAATTGAATTAGAAACGGCCAAAACAAGATATTTAAGTTTTTTTTTTATAAATATAAAGTTATAATTGCAGCAACGAAAAATAATATTTATTTAAACAGAAGAAATTTTAATTTCACTCTATATTCCCTTCCTTTGCCCTAGAATTTTAATAGATGCATGCATGGTCTCTGCACTGAGACGTACGCGTTCGGTTTATATTCAAAACTAATGAAAAACTCTGCTCTTATGCAGTATTGCGACGTTGTCGGTTTAACGAAACCTCGATGGGTGCCACTAAATGCTAGAAGTATCTTGGGGTGCCACATTATCGAGATTTTATCGCAACCTATATATGTATATAAAACAACGCCAACTGGTGGCACAACGCTGAACAGTTTCTATATGTCTGTGACTAAAACGCTGAAATTTGACACCCAGCAAAATTTTTGGCAAACGACTGTAGGTGGCACTAGGATACTAAAAAACTAATTTAAAGCGAAAAACCAAGTGACACCCGAATGCGGGTGTCAGATGGTAAAATTGGGTGTCACTTATACAACCATTATGCATTTTTGGTGCCACAATGACATTTATTATGTCTATATATATATATATATATATATATATATACGCGTAAAAGAACTCTGGTGCACCAAAAATAAAATTGACGTTCTCGCACCCGGTATATTTTCACATTTAAGGTGAACAAATAGCACCCTATATATTTCACAATCTGTATATACGTTTTGGCACCATAGATGTGTATTAGAGCGATAATTTATTCGAAGAGAAAGCAATTTATGAAGTTTATGATAGAATACTATCGTGACTACATTTAACCCCAAGAAACGGTTTTATTATCATTACGGAATGTATTGTATTTTAGTGTTGAAAATAATAACGGATAACATTACTCACTAAAAACTTTCTTTATTTGTTAAATTAAAAACACACTTCTTAAAACTAATTAAAAAGTAACCCTGTTTAAATTGTGACGTCACCGGCGGGTTATTACAATGATTGAAGTTCGTGTGCTATCGTCCGAAATACGAAATGTTACGAACTCATACGAAGAAATTAAATCATTGTAATAGCCCTTCTATCTGATATTAGTTAAGATAGGAAAACATTTAAATACAAAAATTATAGTATTTTTGCTCTATTATCTTTTACAATTTTCAATCTTGATTTATCTCATAAATTGGTAAACAAATGAATACTACTTGATTTTTTAAATATACCGAGTATATTGCTTTAAGATAATCTTGAATGTATTTACCACTTGTAGTAATCGCCTGCAAGCAACTTAAATGGATGTCTTCGTTGATGGTGCCACTGTCGTCAGAAGACGAATTGAAATTAGAAATGCAGTCATCCTGTTCACAACAGGAAAATAGAAAAAGAAATATAGGCGTTTCAGTTATAAATATGTCAGTAAATGCGTTTCCATGTTCTTGTGCAAACAAAAAAATATTATGTGGCCAACCGGATTTAGTGAAATTTGAACTCCCTGTATATTGAAAACAAGCCATAATGTATTGACAACATAAACTTATCTATCACCACACCATATCTACTAACCCATAGATTAAGTAAATAATTAACGATTACTCAGTCGGTCAGATATATACACAATTTTTATTTTCTCTAATCAATCTGAAATAAACCATCATACGCGAAGGTATCACCAAGACTGTAGCGTAGTAATAGGCACATAAATATCCAATCACTTCGCACTACACGACATTTTATTAATTCGTTTAATTTGTATTTTGTAATTGTCTCGAATAAATAAAATCCCTTGTAGCGCGGAGTAAATAGATATTCCTGTGTCAATGAGTGAACAAATAAACAGGTTAATAAATTCGAAATTAAACATAATTATAGAATTATTATACTCATATCATTACGTATAATTATATTTGGTCTGCAAAACAATGAAATATTTTTTAATACAAGCAAAAAAATACGAAAATTATTTAAAATTTTAGTCATTTTTTTGACCTGGTCACATCGGACCACGTCTAGCTATAGTTTCTAAATAAATAAATCACTAATTGTAATTATTATATGGAATACTAAACGTACCACTTCGGCAATTTAGATTAGAATAAGGAGACTTAACTCAAACACTTCAAATTATAAGTGAAACTTTAAAGTACATGCCATTAAAATATAGCGGCTTTCTGTAAACAATTAGATGATTGACGTATTACTAGGCATCTACTACAGCTGCTTTTGTTTATGTCAGTGATATAATCAGAATTTTCTAACCACAATGTTGTCAATAAGTTTTTTTTTGACTACTTAACACTTCTAAATTAAATTAATTTAATTTATATCAAATTATTACCTTCTAAAGAAGCCATTGATAAATAAGGAAATTTTGAGGCCACAAAGAAGTAGTTTTTATTGAATAAATCGCAATACCCATATAATTTTATATGAACAATTTTCATACCTTCTTCAAAATAACTGAATTCTATTAGGGAATTGAAACCTTAAAGAATCATTTTCGAACAAATTATGAGGAAACTCCCCTGCTTTTTAAAAATAAATGTTATTTCATCTTATCCGAACATTTGTTTTATAGGTAATGTTGTAATAGCGTTCTTCAAATAAAAATAGTAACAATTGTTATAATTATAAAAGAAGAAAATGCTTTGGTTTTCATCATAGATCTTTAAATTCGCTTCATTAATCAGTATGTATTTCCTAATGCGCTAATTTGAAATCTCAATTGCCTACGTTTTCGCGCCAAGTTAGCTCCGCCTACCATACGCAATATCTTATCTTCTAGTCGTTGTATCATGGTGCCACATGGTATCAAAACCACGAAAAAATTCACGGTGCCACAACGTACAGTTCTGTTTTTGCGACTGGCGCGCCCTCTGCGGAATATATAGTTCCACTAAAATCGAGTTTTTATAGATATGGGCCCAAATGGCACCTTTCTGAAATTTGGTGGGATGAATAGCAAGGTCCTTAGTAGCCTAAATATAGGTTAAAACGTTCTGGCACCACGATTTGTGCACACGTATTATAGGTGCCACTTCGCCTATATATATGTGAATTTGGTGCCACAACAAACAATTACATATATATATATGTATATATATAGAATTTTGTTATACATATATACAACACGCTAAGACTAACAATTAAAACAACAAATTACAATTTATCTTTTATAAAATCCTGGATAGGCCAATAGGCTTTCGATATCAACAGTTTTTTTAATGTATTATTAGAGTCAGCAACTCTATTCCAATGGAGTTTTATTATATGAACAACGGTCCATAATAGTTGGCCCCAACCCTACTTTTTTTAACCTGGTATAATCCAGCAACAAATCACTGGAATTTCTGACACCATAATGGTGAGCATCACGCACCATACTGTTATTTTATGATGTTACATTCTTACATAGTTCACGCACTGCAGAATATACATCGAAGGCAAAGTTAATATTTTAAGTTCTCTTGAATTTTCTGTTACAGTCATCTCTAAATGAGAGTCCACCAAGATTTAATTGCTTTTCGCTGTTAAACCAAATAATTCTGGCAGCCTGTGCACAGTGACCCCACAGAAAGATACCATAGGTCAAAACAGAATGCATCATGCCATAATATGCCATTCTAAGTACATATCATTAGAAACAATGTCAGCCAGTTTTCGTAAAGCGAAAACAACTGAGGTCAATTTGGTTGCAGCATAATCAATATGTGCCACCCAAATATTTGCTGTCCATCACCAAACCCAAAAGTTTAACAGGATCTGATTCCTGTTTAATTTTTCTTAATGAAATGTTATGCACTGAGTTTTATTATTATTCAATACTAGTTTGTTCGTATTGAACCAATCTAGTAGTGAGGACTTGTAACCTTATCATTACATCCATAGCCACATCCTTGCATCTGCTTCTACAACTTATAGTTGTATCGTCAGCAAATAATACCCAAATCAACATTAACATTGGAATTAGTTATATCGTTTATATACAACCAAAAAGGATAGGACCTAATACTGAACCCTGCGGGACACCCTTTGTCATCGGGAGATAGTCAGAAGTCAGCCACCCTTGATACATATTGATATCTATCCGTTAAGTAGGATTTCAGCAAAGAATAGCTCCCTCACTAATACCCAGGTAGCGTAATTTTAAGGATAATGATGTCGTGATCAACACAGTCAAAAGCTTTGCTAAGATCACAAAGCAAAGCAACACATAATACTCAGTTACTTTCATAGCATTATATATACTCAA
>RXPK01004211.1:0-10470 GCA_004143645.1 Protaetia brevitarsis
CAACTACGACGTATTAATCGGGGTTAAAAAAAATTGAAAGTTAGGTTTGCCACCCCTAAGACGGCCTACAATTCTCTAACCCAACGAACAACGGGAGCTAGCTGTTAGCCAGAGGAGACTAAGTCTTAGTATACGGAGCAGGCGGGAGGCTATCGCGTGTAACCCAGGGACGACTGCAGTCTCAGCACGCGGAAGAGAGGCGGAAAGCTATCGCCGTGTCATTCAGAGGACGACTACGATCTATTAGCTAGGGGAGTGGGGAATTTCCTGCGATATATAGTCTCCCGATATCCCTACACGAGTGGCGTTGGTGAGGAACTTACCGTGCGTGCATTGAACGTGTAGCGCGGGAGGGGATGCGATGAAATGAGCTCGGTAAAAATTAATGCGCGCGTCAGCAAGGCAATGGATTAAATTAAAGCATTAATTAAAAGCGGTTTTCCTATATGTTACCGAAACATATAGGAAAATCAGTTAATGGAAATTAAAATTTATTCAATATAAATTCTAAACTGAAATTGACTTCTAAAATAGATATTCCTATAAACGGTACGTTACAATATAACCAATTACAATTATTTTTTGATAATAAACTAAAAAAAAGTGAACAAGTGATACATCACCATAATCCTAATAAAATAAGCTTTCATTTGAAGTATCACAGGATGGGTAGTTCCATTTAAAATTTGTGAGGGGTACTCGCAAGGCAGCAGTTGTAAACGTCAAAAATATAATTCATATGTCAAACTGTTTCCTCTTAAAATTAAAAGTAGACGTGCTTCTGAAAATTTTTAAATTTCTTATAGTTAGAACATATTTACCTTTCTTTATTATTTAAAATACTAATAACTGTTCTAGATAACAATTTTTAGCCAAAAATTTTACCGAGAACAAGGTACTTCTGCCACGTCACTGACCAAATAAAAACTGCTTTCTTACTCACCATCATTCTGTGTTTCATTGTCGTAGATATCACGTAACGATTTTCAACATCGTGGTTAATTGATCGCGCACCACTGTACTATTACTTTTCTCTAAACACTAGCCCATCACATCCTCCTGGAAATAGAGAGAGCAGCATTTTGTTTCGCGTTTTTTTGCCAGTGCTCCCGCGGCAAATTTCGTATTTGTAACCGCAGCCGTGTGTAGAAAGGCGGGCACAGTAGAGGAAACGGGAAGGAGGGGGATTAGACACAACCAAGTGTTCAATCTACGATTCCCCGGAGAATTTTTGCCTTCGCGAAACTAACTTACGCGGACTGGATGTCAGGAACGGTTCGCTCTTGATGTACGTGCTAGATTGTGTGCCGGTGTACGGGCAAACGAAGGGCGATTCAGAAATCAATTTACCGCGAAAATACACCGACCAACGGTTCGAACTGGCCTTCCACCGTCGGTGTGGTGTTTTTACTGTTTCTTGGTTATCTGCGAGGGCTCAATTCGTAAACGGTGGCGCACCGTGAATCGATATTGGTAATTTAAGCCAAAGAAATATTGTTCACCATAATCAAATAAAGAAGCAATGTAAGCAGGCCGTGGAAAGTGGTGTAAAACTGAAATAACGAACCAAATACGATAGGAGTAAACAATTTCATCCAATTGGATTATACAAGTATTAATTCATTTGTAATTCCATTTATATTTTTGTAAAGTACAAAAAAGGTATTCAAATCTATTTTTTTTTCCATATGCTTTTCACTATTTGTTGAAACTAAATTGTTTAATGCATGTACGTTTCGAATGTATTCATAGGCTTTTTTCCAATGGGGATTTTTTTTTTAAATTGAAACTGTAATGAATCAAGCATTTTTTTAGCTACTTTATACTAAAATAATTTAATTATTGAGATGGAAATGAAATGATTGTTGACATTAATATAAAACATTTACCTTAAAAAAAAAAAAACATTACATGGAATCGAAATTTAAACTTTATAAAACATAAAATTTTTAAAGCTTTTGTGAAACTGATGTGTATTTGCTCGCTTGTACGCAAATGTTTTTTTTTATATTTAGGGAATATTTTGTGTTTTTATGAGAGATGTATAGTTGAATCCTAGTCTTTAACCCAATCGTTCCGGATATACAAGTCGGCTTTGATAAGGGTGCTATTGCTCTTTCGGGAAGTATAAGAGACTCGGAGTTCGTTAAATTTGGTTAAATAAATGAAACGTTGTGTTCCTTAAAGACTGATTAATTGTTGAAGTTTATTATTTAGCCAAATATCCGGCAAATCCACCGACTATTAGAGAAAGCTCCGGAAACCGAGTACAAAAAGGATATCTATAAGAAACTATCACTGAGAATGATCAGGGAATATCACAAGCTCAGGAAATAGTCAATGTGTTCGCTGATGAGTTTTCAAAAAACTACTTTGCAAGTTCAAGTAATGTTTCCCAGACGTTCATTTATAATCTCTCGTTTGATGTGGGAAGCATTAGCCAGGAAGAGATCTTAAAAAGTATTTTAAGGATACCTGATGACATGACTACAGGCGAAGAGCAAATACCTGGCTTCCTTGTGCGTGCTGGTACTTTGGCTTTTTGGTAAGATTTTGGAATATATTCTATACAATAGAATCTACAGAAACGTACATCAGTTTTTATCTACCCGGCAACATGGTTTTATGGCTGGTCGCTCCACGGTTACTAATTTAGCCTGCATCACACAGTACATTTCATCAGCTATAGATAGGCGTCAACAAGTTGATGTGTTATACACTGATTTTAACAGAGCATTTGACTCTATCGATCACAACATTCTTTTGACGAAAATAGATGGTTTTGGCTTCAGTACGTCTTTTACCCAGTTGATGACATCTTACTTGTCAGAGAGAAAAGGATACCTGTTCTACAACGGATATTCGTCAGCATTATTTCCTATGGACTCTGGTGTTCCACAAGGGTCCGATCTGGGACCCTTACTATTTAATATATATATTAATGATCTCCTGCAGTCTCTACATGTGGAATGCTTAGGATATGCTGACGATCTGAAAATCTTACAATGTAATCAACACTGTTGAAGACTGTGTAATTTGCAAAAGAAATCTATGCAAGGTGGAAAAATGGTGTACAGAGAACAAAATATCTTTAAATGTCAATAAATGTGCTGTGGTGTCATTTTCCAAACTATTAAATCCACTGGTTTACACGTATATTATCAATTCGGGGTCTATACCAAACCACACGCAGATAAAATACCTCGGTGTAATATTTGACTCCCATCTGACTTTTAACGAACATATAGAGTCTATTTGTCTGTCTGCTTCTAGAAACCTAGGCTTTTTGATAACACCTTGTAGAAATTTCAACAATATCCAGACTATGAAAACATTACATTGCACGCTTGTCAGAAGCTGTATTGAATATTGTTCTATAATATGGTATTCCTACTACACTTTTCAACACTTAGCAATTGAAAGAACATAAAAGCGCTTTCTGAGTGAGTGTTGTTGTGTGTATGCAGCTTTTAATTTGCACTTTGTATTATGTTATGGATATTTAATATTTGAATCTATGAATATGTGCTTTTTGTATTTTTAAGTTAGTTTCAAATTTCATGTAATACCTTTGATTTTGTTTGTTATACTAGGATCATGATCTTTTATTTCTATGTTATGTTACTGCAACGCCATCAATTTACTAATTTTCGTCCTGTAATTGGCTTGTTTGCTGTTGGACGTAATAAATTATTATTATTATTACTACTATTATTATTATTATTAGAAACAGTTGCGTATATCGATTAACAGCACGCGAGCTGCAGTGGGTTGTTCCAGCAGGCATGAAACAGCAAGTGATTAAGGCAGCACATGACGATCTTGCTCATTTTGCTACCGAAAAGACGGTATACCGACTGTGTGAAAGCTATTGGTTTCTGAGGATGAGAAAGTACATAGAAAACTTCTTGCTGTATTCCATGTTTATATAATAAATGGAAAGTGGAAAGAAGGAGGTGTTTCTTCATCGATATACCTCCAGAACCAGTGAGAACGTTTCAAGTTGACCACCTGGAACCTTTGCCCAAAAGCAAGAGAGATAATCTTCATCTCATAGTTGGCATCGACGGGTTTACTAAATTCGTTTTTCTGAAAGCGATCCCATCCACTAAAACCAAATATGTGATTGATTACTTCAAGGACATTTTTGCTACGCATGGAATTCCGAGATAAATTGTTTCAGACCAAGGAAGTTGTTATACTTCAAAGAAATTCAAAGAATTCTGCTACCAAAACAACATCCGACATATCTTGAATGCGGTAGTTACTCTTAGGAGTAACGGACAGGTCGAAAGACTAAATAGCACCGTCTTAGGCACTCCGATGACGGCTACCTTAGAAGAAGAAAGATGGGATGGACAGGTGCGGCTTGTTTAGTTTTCTGTAAACAACGTTGTGAATAGTGCAACAGGAAAAGAGCGTAGCCAACTGATGTCGGGTTACATACCTACTTTAATGCAGTCTTCTTTCAATTGCTTATAATAATTATTATTATTGTGATATTAGTACATATTTTATTACCCATACTGACATCGGCAAGCAACGCCGATTAGATATACAGGCCTGCTATAAGGAGTGGGAGAAGGTAGTGTCACAGAATATCTAACAACCAGAATATCATCTCTTTGTCGGCTCTTTTGATCTCAGTGCGAAAAATTTCGTGACCTTCACGTCACTGTTCGGGTGAGAAGTCAGGATGGCTTTTCATAAAATTCGGTGCCTGACGGGACCTAACTGAAGTGAATTTCGAGAATATGATACGTATCTGGATTAAAATAAATGTATATCGCTTATTTTTACAATTTTTTAGTTTTTTTATTATTATTTTCATACTTTATCGACCTGCACTTAATTACACTATTTAAATTAACAGACGAAAACAAACTAACGAAGTTAGCTACGTGTGCCTAATGCAAAAGAGTGAACCCCAAGTTCTCATCCAATTCAATGGCAGATTAAGCTGCGCGTTGAGACTGCGCGAACCCTTCTCACCAGGCAAAGATGATATTCTGGTTGTTAGATATTCTATGGAGGTGTGTCGGTATACCGCACGCAGTGCCCACGAGATACTGATGCGTAGAGGTATAAATGTTATGCCTATCCACCTTTGCGGCCGGTGTTCTCGGGGTAACCCCCCACTCAATGTTTCGGGCCTGGTATCTAGACGGCGCACAGTGGTCCAGAAACGGGCTTTTGCGGAAATAAATCTATAACTTTTGATAGAATTGGAATTTTTTAATAATTTTTTCAGGATAATGAGATTAAATATAGGCGATTTGAAATGCATAAAAGAAAAAAAGATTAAGCATAAAATCATGACGTAATTATTGGCGGAAATACATAAATTATTCAAATAATGTTAGGTATTGCAGTTTCTATTCATTAATGTTTTTTTTTCAACTATTTTAGTTACATATACATATGTATAATAATATTAACAATAATAATAGCAATGATAATAATACAAAACGGGAAAATATTCAGAAAATGAGAAAATATTCAGAAGAATTATTATAACCGTTTGCCATGATTAAAAATGTTTTAACATTATTATAAACAAACACAAATGGTTAGATACTTTTTAATAATACACAACTGAACTAATTACTAATGGTAGAGAAATTTCCCGTCAATTTCTAACGGCAATGAAATTAGTGAAAATAATTGAACCTATATGTACAAAGCTTTATATATGTGTATGTTATTCGTGTGTGTATGTAAGTATATGTGTATATAGCATATTTAGAATGTATCAATTTAATTTTTTTAGGAACCTTAGAACACATAAATGTTATTGTAATTAAGCAAACATTTTTAAAAATTAAAACAAATCAGATAGGATTCACATACCTACATCAGTGCAGTAATTAAATTAATGATTTTCTATATAAAAAAACAAGAAAAGTGGTAAAAGCATTTTAAGCAGTTTAAAAAATACCGGAAAGCATACATATTTAAACATTTTAAAAATAATAGTACAATACCAGACCAACTGGATATTCATAAGTATATCCATAGAGAGTAATTTGAGGGTATAATCTACAAATCATTTCGAAGTAAATCTTTAGCGTCATCGTGAAATTCAATTTTTTTTTAGGAGGCAAACGTTTCACATTTTAAATAAGCGGATCCGATGTTAGCAGCAGCATATGCATAATGTCCTCATTTGTTGCTTTACGAGAAAATTTTCGCGAATGGTGGGCTCTATACTTTTTATAATTTTTATTTTGGGCTTCTTGTGCTTCCTCTGATAATAATCCTACAGGTAAAGCAGCTCTGTTTGTTATATCTTTGCCATGAATTAAAACTTTATGCACGGTTACAGGCATATAGTACCAATTATATAGCTACATATAATTCTGCAGTGTCAGGCGCGTACTTTTCAAATTTATCGGAATCAATTACTGCACTACTTGTTATTACTTGTAAAATTACGCTAAATCTTTCAATTAGTTCTACATCAACCCCTGTTATATCTGCAGTCATTTGAGGATTTTGAGAAAACCTTCTAGCGGTATTGCTATCATTGCTGGTTCCTGAACTTTGCTGCACAAAATCTAATTTAATCCCCATCTCATTCTTAAACTCGTCTTGGATCTTTTTCTTTGTATTATCTGTCATTATTTTTTGTTCTAGTGTTACAGCAGACCATTTTTGTATCGGTATTCTTTATGGTATATGTAATATACATTCCATAAAATTTATACGCGCGTGTAGTGTTGAAAGACCTAATTTAAAACATTCTTTTGATACAGGTTTTTGATAAATACGGGTCAGGTTATTCATTTCTTTTGTGGTAGCTTTGCATATGTAGCATCTTGATGCTGATGATGTATTTGTTATAGCTTGCGCAACTTCTTGCATCAAGTATTGTAAAATGTTGCATTGTAACTCATGAGTCACTCTAATGAGGCGTTCTAGAAGTATTACTTCTGTTACGTGAAATTATCGAATTTGATCGTTCACTGCTTTAACTTCCGCATTAGTTTTCTTAATAGTTCAAATTTTATAAGTCGGCAATATCGTGTAGATGCTGGTCGGGAATTTTTCCATAATGCATGTGTTATCTCCAAACTAAATCTACATTTCCGTTTAAGGATTACAGCATATCTGAAAAAAATACCATATACACATTCTTAGAATAAATATAGCTTTTATTTCCGATACATAAATACCTTCGTGGGCAGACAAGTGAAATAAAAAAAAAACATGCTTCTAAAAACTAAAACTTTAAAAATTAAAAATCAATAGACCAAGATAGCTATATACAAGTACACACATATCCACACATTCAATTTGACATAAACACACATAAATATAAATGTAGCTATAGATATATCGAGATACATTGTCGACTGCATAATACAATGGCGAATGCTAACTTTATTCGACCTGCTTGCAATTAAATGTGATTTTCTCGGAGAGGAGCAAAAAGGAGCAGCTGATTCTTTTTGGACATTATACTAGAGGCATTAGAGGTCATGTACATGTAAAAATCTGCTTGTCGATAATTGCCGATGACCACTAAAAGTCTACCTGAACTTTTTTTCATGTATAAATGTAGTATTTAGAAAATTGTTGATAAAATCAAGCATTTTACAAATGAAATCATTTTTTTTAGCAGTCACATAAACTATAAGGACCATAGAACATACTCCAGAAGTAATATTCAATTTAGATAACAACTTATGACAATACAGCATTATTAATTCTAACAAAAATATGCGGTTATTTCAGGATTTTTAATTATGGCAACTTTGAGCGGGAATATTGCATAGTTTATGACGAATAAATATTGCAAAATAGCATTTTTCATTAAGTTTGAACATTTAACTAAGTATTTACGACAAATATATCATTAGATTTCATATTTGTCAAAAGTGATTTGACAAGTGAGTAGCGCCAAGTCAAAACGTTTTGCGATAGTTTTAATTATCCCAAGCTGAATTTTCAGTAAATTATTAATTAATTTACACAACCAACAAATGGGTGGAATCTGAACACCTAAAACTATGGAATATTTGATAGAATTTCCAAAATTAAATAACTTAGTTGCTGTTAAAATCGCGGCATATAAAAAAAAAACTAACTTCCTATGTATGTACTCAGTAGTTTTTAAATACATAGAAAGTATTTTAAGTAATGGCAAGGAACGACAATGGAAAACCTATTATCCCCTCCTCCCCCCACGGTCATTGCTAGTTTACTCATGATTAAATTCAAATGGACTTGAAAAAACAAAAACAATTGCCTAGAAAGCAACCATTGCGGATTTTGTCTTAAAACTAAACTCCAAAATCCATAGTATTAAATTTATTGTAGATGAACAAATAAACAATCAGCTTCCTTTTCTAGATAGTGATAAGAAACAATAATAAACTAGAAATAGACATCTATAGAAAAGAAGCCAATACAAATAGGAACAAAATGGCCTATTCAAATCACTGTGGACAACATAAAATGGCCGGCATTAATTCCTAACGAATAGAATACTAAAATTTTCACTTAACAAGACCAAAGTTAATAAAGAATTGCAATTCGTTAAAAAGGTACCGATCTATAATGGTTATTCTTCTACAGATTTAGTCCGGAGTATAAAGAAAGCCCAATATAAACACTATGTAAGGAGCGCCACGACATTAACTTCAATCATACGAGATGAGGTAGCTGCCTTTCCATCGATAATGTATGGCTTGATTTCGTCAAGAGAAAAAGGAGCGCAGAATATAAGTCCAAGCAGAAAAAATATTTTGACAAGGAACGCAAGGCACCCAAAAGATATAAGGAAGGTGATCTATTCTAAGGAACAAATCACCTGTAGCCGGCCACCAGAAGGAAAACGTGCTATCCCTTTCGTCGGCCCAATGATTATTACTGCCATATTTGCGGACAAAGGTTCATTAAGATTTTGGTTCAGAATTGTGTCAGTTACTTCTACCTTAACTTTGGGCACTTGAATGAGAGACACCCGCGTATGGAACAAATATCTGTTAAAATAATTACTCAAATGACAATACTTTATAACCTCCAACATAATTTTAAAATGAATCAGACAATACAACATCAAATACGATTATAAATGCATTCGCATCGTTCGTCGAACGGTTAAACTCGTTTGGCGCGGAATAATGAACGCGAAAATAACACCGCGTCGTTTAATTTACCCATAACGGTATGGTTATTACAATGAGGCAGTAATTACAACTATCGTTAACGAGTAATTGGTTGTTCGTCGGTCTACGCTAACTGCAAGATAATTTGCGTTATCGCTCCCGTTTGTCGACTCGCTAACTTTTGCTTCTTGCTGATGTGACGTAATTAAGTCGTTTTTTGTCTACGAGGAAAATGTAAGAATATCATTAGACTGAAATTCATTGTGAAATGGTGGATTAGAAGCAGACTGGTGGTAGATATGCATCGTTGGCAAAGATTTTGGGCAGACGCGATGCATTAAATTAAACAAAGACAAGAAGCACATGAGATTTGGCACGCAATAATATTGTTATGAACGTTTCTATATCTATTAATACCCTCTAAATTTTCTACTTCGTGTTTAAGATAAATAACTAGTATGTTGTTTAGACGGAAATTCAAGTTTTGAAATGTTTTTAATATTAATTTGGAGATTTCAATATGTTAATATTTCTTTTAACAATTTTCAAATTATACGAATGTTTGAAAAGGGTTTATAATAATTAATATATATTTGTCCAACAGAATATAAAATCCAGTTACAGGATAACTCAGCCAACAGTCACAGTACAGTACAATACACTAAATATAAATAAAATAACAGTAGATCAACCTATATATAATTATGTTAACAATTACTTTATTAATTTACACCTAGATAGCGGTAAGGACAAAAAATAAATACTGTTTAGGGAACAAACTTGGTCAAAATGTATATCATTTATGTGAAAGATTTTGTTGTAGTTATTACACATGACATATAAGGGCGACTTAAGCATCAGATTGGTTCTAGCAAACGGCAAATAGAGAGCAACGGAGGGTCTAGTGGAAATCCGAGGCACCAAGAAATTATACTGAGCCAACAGCTCAGGACAATCGACAAAGCCGTGGACTAAATTGAACAAAACACATACACTAATGTTAGCGGCAAATAATAGATCAGAACTGTTATGGAGATTCATATGACATTGCGTTGTTAAAAATATAATATTACTTTGTCATTGCCCATATTAAAATAATAAGTAAGTTTAACAATTTTTTCTGATGAAGGATAAAACCGGAAAAATTATGAAGTAATAGGGGGTAGTTTCGAAGAATGCAATTGGCAGATTGTGAAAATGTCCCGACATCTGACAATAGGCTTGATAAGACTGTTAAGTAGATTCAAGAAAATACTGATTCTTAAGATAAAACGCAGTGAAGATACATTGGCATCCTGCTTTACCAATGTACTTTATTACAAAAGCCCAGGCAGGTAAACGGCCGGATATTGCACTC